>JBBPDB010042429.1:0-11332 GCA_037974465.1 Brachypetersius altus | reverse complement strand
TGTAGAGAGAGAAGAGCAGTGGGGAGAGAACACATCCCTGAGGGACACCGGTGCTGAGGGACCGTGTTTCAGAAGTGGTCGCCCCCAAAAGTGGCCACCCCAATAATATAGTAATTATTCTACTATTTTTAAATGAGAAAGTCACATTCACAACATGTCAACACCTGTTATTAATTACAATAATAACAACAAACATCAATAACAATATACAAGTTATTTCTTACATTTTTTAATGTTTACAAATATAATCTCAGTGCAGACAAAATTGTGCGCACCCCCTGCGATCTCTAGCGCCCCCCTAAGGGGGACCCGGACCCCAGGCTGAGAAACACTGGTATAATGTAATGTAACATAATGTAATGCATTGTATTGTAAGGTAATAAAATGTACTGTAATATATAATATTATGTAATGTAACATAGTATAATGTAATATAATGTTCCAAATTATTATGCAAATGATATTTTTCTCATTGATCTAAATAATTGACGTAAACAACAGTCAGCATAATTCTCATGTTATCAACTATTAAGAGTATAATTCAGAATGTATTAAACAAACCTCCTAATGATAACAGTATTTATCAGTTTTATATAAAACAAACTTAAAATGGACAGTTCCAAATTTTTACGCAGTTTCAAAACACTTTATAGGTTGTAAAGAACTGAAAAATGTCATTTGAAAAGCTATTTCAATCAAACTTTTAACAACATTTTAACTTTTTAAACATTTTAACAGATCACGTTACATTTTGATATAGGACATAGGATTTTAACATTGCATCCACTGAACCATTGTGAGTTTTTGGACAGTTTAGTGTAGTATAATGTAATGTAGTGTAATATAATGTGATGTACTGGCACGTAATGCCAGACTGCAGGTGGCGGCAGAGCTGTGTTGGTGCTGTTGCAGTTTTTCAGGAGATAAAGACATAAACAGAGAACGTGTGGAGAAATTATGGCTGAGGTTCAATTTCACTGACCCTCTACTCCTCACATCAGCTGCTGGACTACCCTGCTGCTGTTCAGGTCTTCAGGAGACGGACATGTTAGAGTGCAGTCAGGGTTTGTGTTGACGCCTGATAGCATAGTTAGCTAAGAGGCTAACCCGGCCAGCCTGCAGGAGGACCGCTCCTCTCCAATTCAATCTTTCGCTTCAAAACTCAACATGAGCGAAACCGAGCCTGTGGGTTCCGCTCCTGGAGCCGGTACAGAGGCCCAGAGCGCACTGGGAGCCGAGAGAACCGGACAGGAGGGCGCGGGGTGCACCCTGGAGTCAGAGGACCCGGGGGAGGAGAGCGACGCGCCCGAGCCGCGGGACAGCGCTTCCAGCCCGGCTGACCCCGAGGATGAGTCCGCCGGGGAGAACGCGTCCAAACAGTGCGTGTACGATGGCTGCACCGAGACCACCAAGCAGGTTGCCAAGCAGAGGAAACCCTGGATGTGTAAAAAACACCGCAACAAAATGTACAAGGACAAGTACAAGAAAAAGAAGAGCGACCAGGCAATGTCCTCTGGAAAACTAGAGGTAAAGGCCTGTGTGTGTCTGTGTCTGTGTCTCTGTTGGACTGTTAATCAGTCTGTCTCTCTCTCTGTCTATCTGTCTGACGGTCTGTTTGTCTTGTCTGTCGAGCTGTTAATCTGTGTGTCTGTCGGCCTGCCTGTCTGTCTTTCTGTCTGTGTCTGAAGGTCGGTCAGTCGGTCTGTCGGTCAAATAAACTATATACTGCGCTGCTCATGATTAGCGTATTTGTGTTTATAATAATATTTATATTTATGTAGCTCCTTTCTCAAAACCAAGGTTGCTTTACCAAATAGTTCAGACACAGAACAAAGAACAGCATATAAAAGACAGTACTAAACAAAAACAGTCCAAAATACAAGACAGAGTAAAATAGACTGGACGTTCAGATCATAATGTTGTTTAAAATAAAGAGAGCTATACAGAGATTATGAATTATGAAGATGATTGGTGGGCCAGTATTTTATTATAAAAGAGTTTTTAAGACCGTCACACTTTTACTGAACATGCTTGCACCGCCTTGTGAATCTGTTTTGCTCGATTGTTAATTATCACAGAGCCAAGATATTTCATATGAAGCCTAACTCTGTGTGTATAATATACAGGTACCAACATTAAGATCTTACTAGTAGCTCACCTTACTGATGCCTGAAAGATTACACTGTTTCATTGCGATTTTTGATGTTTTAGTCAAATTCTCTGTATATTTCTCATTGTAATAGCAGTTGCAATACTGCTATTATTTTCATATTAGTCTCACTGATGCATAAGAGTCGGCAACCCCGTTATCTACATGTACAACAAACAAACATATTAATATGCAAAAAGTTACAAGTAGAACAAAAGACTGCATCCGAGCGCAGGGTTTAGTTTTTCCTAAAAATGACGTTTCTAACTAAACCCTTGAAGCTCCATGAAAATGCTTGTTACAGCCGAAAACAGCGCAGAGATTGGTGTAATAGGTGGCATAGACCTTCTGTACTTTTTAGCCACATTAGCCTGCAGCACTAAACAAAAGAAGCAGAGTCCTGAACATATTTGGGGCACATTCTGTACAGTTCATTATTCTTGGTGAACAGTTCCTCTATCAAATGGCTCAGAGGTTTAAGCACGTAACTTTAACAGTGTCCTGATTTCCAGAAACGAAGCAATCAGGATCTAGTAAACACGGCATAGAGAGCCACTTACAGGATAAACTGTTATGTAGTGGGATGTAAACAAATGAGTCATGGACAGAAGCTAACTCCTAGCATGAATCATGTTTTTATTTATTTCCAGGAGGGCTCAGAGGAGAGGCCGGTTTCTGTGACTAAACAGCGGCTTGGCACCATGGGAGACCGTCCTGCAAGACCTTCCCTCATAGAGCAAGTGTTGAACCAGAAGAGACTGGTGAGCGGCTTATTCCTGTGCTGTGCCATTACCTTTAGATTCAATAAATATCTTGGGTTTGGACTCGAGCAGCTGCCCGTGATTACATGACAGGTCACTATTACTGAAGACTTTTAATGTAGACCGAGGTAGAGGTAGTCGAGGCCAGGATGGAGAAGCACAGAGAGCTGTACACACTTGTTTCGAGTGTGTTACCATCCCTCTGTAATCCAGTGTGAGTGCCACCTACCTGGCCGCTGTTATCGAGTGGAATGACCTGTATTGAACCGCCTGGCCCCAAAGCTACTAATGGGTTTTAACAGAATGTGAGAGCGTTTTGAACTGCTGAACCTGTTATAGTCGCTTTATTAAAGCTGCAGTGAAGTATCATTGTATCTACACTGTAGCCTCTAATGACCGCTTTCACTACTAATAAACCAAAACCCTGAGAGTTTGTGGGTTTGACTGTTCCTGTGTAACGTTGACAGTAAACTGCAAACATTATTGCACTTATTCCAGTTTGTGTAAACGCTGTCCTCACTATTGCCGTGTCTGTGTTTTGAAGTCCCTGCTGCGGAGTCCAGAGGTCATCAGTTTCCTGCAGCAGCAGCAGCGCATGCTGACCACCCAGACCCGAGCTCAGAACCAGCAGGGCTACTGACCCACCAGCACTACTGACCGACGGATCTGAGCGGGGTCCGCTGAGGAACGCGGCGTTGCACGCATTTTATAAAGGGCTCAAGAACGTGTGGATCATGAACCGATGCTGCTCCGGGACGGAAGCAGCGTCTGATAAAAAGGGCCTTTGCGTCTGAAAACGTCGCGGTACGGACGTCATTATGACTAGCGTCGGTTATTATGACTGTCAGTAGCAGATCTACTGTGTCTCAGAAGCTACCATTCTGTGTTCTGTCATTTTATGACCGTATTTATATTCATTTTAGAACAATGATGTAACTTATTCGAAGGCAGCTACGCAGCACATTCAGCAACGTTACATTAACTCTCAGTGGGTTTAGAGATTAGAGAATTTGGCATTTTCTATTAAAACCTCATTTGTTTTACTTGAATTCTCTTAAACTGACGGTCTGGTTAATATTATGCATTATAGTTTGTGTTTTAGTTAAAGATATAGTGTTTTGCACTTGTGCCATCCTGATGACAGTAGTACTTGTGATACATCTTTATGGAAAAGACAGAAGTAGCTGAATTATGTTTATTTTATAGAAAAGTGAATTTTCAGTATAAATTCTCATGCACTATCATGATGGGTTCATTTTAGATCTGCTGCGTTTGCAGACGACCGAGAGTCGATAATTTCAATTTAAATTATAATTTTGCGTTTTAATTGTGTCACGTTTGTTGTCTTCATTTTTCGTTCTCAAGACAGTAAGCACATGATTGACGGGAACATTTTGTATTTCAACAAAAACAACAAACAACAAAAAAGACAAACAGCACAGAACAGACACCAAGCTAACATTGCTACTACTGTTGCTTTGCCTTCCTACTTACTTTCTTTCTTTGACGTTCTATTTGTGTCTCTGTAATTAATTGTACAGAAAGGCTAAGGAGTGTGGAACAGTGAACTTGAATAAAAAAAAAGAAAGAAAAACAGGCTTAACACTATCACTTTGCTGCATGAATGTTTTTAAGGAAGTTTAGGCTCTGATACTCTACTTGTACCATAAAGTTGTACTGAAAATGAGATTTTGACACTGCTTTCTCCTGTGCTCCTCCTCTAGACGTGGCTTTCAGATATATGCACTAGGACACGGACGAGATAGGGTTGTGTGGTGACCCCATTTGGGTCAGAACTTTGTCCAGCCACTGCAGGGGTCCATGCAGGTGGATCTCTATCCAGCAGGGGGTGCTTGTGACATCCTGGCGGTGGTATTCTGCCCCCCAGCCCTGAGGGACAAAGACACAGGCATTAATGAGACAGGGACACGAGACGGGTACAGTCAAAACAGCCGAGAGCCGGACACACCCTCACACAACCTGGAGATTAACAGGTGGGCTGAACCAGAAAACACCAAACTGGGCAGGACACCGACCCTCCAGGGTTTGTGCATCCATATACAGATAAAGACCAGGAGCCGTATGACAGGAACTTGAAAATCCTTAACTGTGTGGTAACCATGGTAACGGCAGTTTAGGAAAAAAGCCGTTATAGAACAACTGTTCCTGAGTTGAGTTTTCCTCTCCTAACTTCAATTAAGAAAAGTGTATTACAGAAGCATCCTAACCTCAAAAAATCTTAAATAAACTCCTCTAACTTTAAGAAACCCTTCCGCTGTTCGAACTGTCGGCAGCTGATTATTTAGACTACAGTCATGTGATAACGCCGTCAGCCGATCAACTCCGCCCAGCTTTGGAGAGGCAGCCCGTTTGTGGTACAATGAGAGAGCAAGTCCCTATACTTTTGTCCACATAGTTGTGTATGACAGCTCCGTCCCAGTACTTTTGTCCACTTTGGCCTGGCTTAACGTTCGGAGCACGGCGTTGTTTAATATCCATATTCTGAAGACAGTAATGACGACACAGTGTTACAGACTGGAGCCTCGTAAAGTTACAGTGGCAGCAGGTAACAGTTACATGTTGCATTAGTTGCTAGGTAACGGACATAAAAGTCGATCATTAATGTTAAGATTGCTTATTTAGGATTCCTAATAAGATCCAGTTAGAATTGGCTTCTGTAAAACTAAATTGAAAAAAATCCTCTTAAATCGTCCTCTGTCAACTTTATACTCACGAAAGGTTTCGGTAATACGGCCCCAGATTATGCTGCAAGTGTAAATGCATTCATTTTCTCTACCTTGTAGGACTAGCAGAGCTGCAATAGCAGGAGAAAGTATTTTTTAGATACCAAAAATGCTTCTTTAGTCCTATTGGCCCAAACAACCCACCCCTTTTCCAACTTGCTCAACACATGACTGCTGTTTTAAAAGTAGTGGGCAGTCATAAGTGTCCATCAGATTCAAATCGCTGAATCTGTCAATTATATTGCATTTGGCCATAAAAGGTCAATTTTCTAGCATTTGAGTTCGCCTGAGGCAGACTAATAATGTTTGTGTGGATTTATGTACAAAACCATCGTTTGATTTTTATGAGACAATTTTCCAACCTTCGTTAGAATCGAATTACACAGTCGGTTTTATTACAGTGTCTCTACTGATAATACAGGAATGGCCGCTGTTCTGATTGGCTGCTCTGTATTTATAGCAGCCTGGTTTCTTTATATGGTCTGTGTAGACCGGGGTAAGGTTCCAAAGAAAGGAAAAAGCAGTAAAACCATGAAGGGCTGCCTTTGAGACAGTTGAAGGGTTTTGAAGCACAATGCTGTTCGTTATTGCTTTTATTAAATGGCAATGAAATTTATGATCATACACGTTACCTTGACGAAGCTCATTCTGATGGTGCACATCTTGGTGAGCTCGTAGACCACCTCGAAGCCGTGGTTGACCGACTGGGACAGCAGCTGGGCGAACAGCTGGTTGTTGAAGATCTTGAGGCTGCAGCCGCTGGGGATTTTGCAGACGGTGGTGGCGTGGAAGCCATGCTGGTAGTTGCAGTTACGGCTCTGGACAAATATACTGCTGTCACTCAGGCACTCGGCGTACACCTCGCCGCCCACGTAGTACAGGTGCACTCCTACGGGACAGTCAAGGGTCAGTTTTCAGTTTTAAAACGTCACTTTGTTCATTCTTTCACTTTCTGTAATCGCTTAATTATCATGAGGGTCCCGGGTGCATAGAGCCTAACCTGCGGGCACGAGGCTCCAGCCCACCACACACACACACACTTTACTCTGACACACACCCTTTTGGTCAATTTAGAATCCCTAGTTCACCTGACGCTCATGTCTTTGGACTGTGGGAGAAACCGGGAGAGCCCAGAGGAACAACACCCCCCCCGTACACACACGCACACACACACACACACACAATTCATTCACACCTACATTAAGAATCCCCAGTTCACTTGACATCCTTGGACTGTGGTGGGAGAAACCTGGAGAGATCGGAGGACCCGCCCCCCCACACAAACACACATACACACCCCTACAGTAAGAATCACCAGTTCACCTGACGCTCATGTCCTTGGACTGTGGGAGAAACCCGGAGAGCCCAGAGGAAACTCACCCCACCACCAGAAGAACATGCACACTCCACACACACACACAAGGCCAGGACTCGGATTCAAACCCCTAACCCTGGACATGGGGCAGCTGGTAGCCTAGTGGTTAGGGCATTTGCCCTGTGATCAGGAAGTCACGGGTTCGATTCCCAAGACCACTAGGCACCTCTGAGGTACTCTGAGCAAGGTACCGTCCCACACTCTGCTCCCCGGGCACTGTGTTCCTGCTGCCTCCTGCTTCACTTGGTGAATGGGTTAAATGCAGAGGAAGTATTTCGTGCTGTTCACACCGTGTGCTGTGGCGTGTTCACGTATGACCGAATGATCACTTTCATTTTCACTATATACACATACACACGGTTAGGTATATAAACACACACATATGGAGTGTCTGTCTGTGTTGTCCCTTCTGTTGTATTATTTGATTTCCTTTACTGTCTGTGATAGATTTATCATGATGTTGTGAAACTGTATGGGTGTGTCTGTCCTGTCCTATAACTGTCCATTAACATGAATGAGTCACTTTATCTATATATGATAATAAATCCTCTCTGTCTGATCAAAACCATGTAATTCTGTTGTATGAATGTATGTATTTATGTATTTATTTATTGATTGTACACTAATTTGAAAACAGCAGTTGCTCTTTGCTTTGTTTAAACACTGTAAACATTATTTTCTTTATATTTTGTTACATTATTTTTATAGATACCAGGTTTTGTTACAATGGTCAGAGAACAACCTTGACCTCCCAACCTGCAAAAGACTCAAAGTCCCGTTTTGAAAACTGATCACGTTCCCTTGCTTGCTTATGGGGGAGGGGGCGGACGGTTGGAGGTCTTAGGTTCAAGACCAATGCAGGAATTGATTCCCTTTTCAATTCTCATCCCAAAACAGAGCAAAACAAACATAAAGGCTGTCATTTTGCGGTGAGAGAAGCTGCATCTGTCACATGCAGAAGTTGGGCTTGTATTATCAGCAGAAATAGTGGATGCTGGTAACACTTTAGTCAAGAAAAGGAAAGTGACTGACAGTATTTGAATAAAATAGCCGTGCTGTGAAGGGCCATGGGCTGCGGGTGGGGGGAGGGGGCTGTTCGAACCTCCTGCTTCATTAAATGCTGTTGGTGGCATTTTGTGGAGCGTCCTGGGGAATGTGCGCCACGCGGGTTCGGCTTTCAGTTGGCACCATCTGCAGAGCAGTGCCCCCCATGTGCTGCTGTCAGAAAGGGGAGGGATGTGTGACCACCGCTAATGATGCAGCCACATTTCTGGACCCCGTCTCTGGTAGAAGAGACCCCCGCTGACCCTCTCAGCTCCACATACCCTGCCTTCACTGAGGCCCCCCACAACCAGTGAGCAGTTTTATAACAGCCAATTTAGCCTGGTTACTGTCAGCACCAGCAATCTCTCACCGCCTCCCAGAACAGAGTCTGGACTGTAATAAACCAGACAATCTCCCTATACATGAATTCTCTTCCAGCTGCTGATTCATATCTCAGCCGCATTGCAGACTCTGCGTTCCTATATCATTCAAGATTCACGATTCTTTATTTGTTACATGCATAGTCATACAGGTACAACACACAGTGGAAGGTATCCTGAACCGCTCCTTTCTGTACACTATAAACAATAAGTACATTTTTAATAAAAGAAAGTCGCATTTTAAGAGACACAAAATAATATAAGGGGATAAGTACAAGTAAGTAGATATAAGTCTAAATGTAAACACAATCTGAAAATGTATAAAACACAATCTAAGAGTAAATAACTTAAAAACTTAACCACAAGTTAAGGATAAAAAAGTAGCTATAGGCTAAAATCTAATATGTAATTATATAAATGTAGCAGCAATGTGTACAATGTGCAAATGGAATATTAAAGTGCATTGTGCCATACTAGCAGAGCAGTGTAAAAACAGAGCAATGCAAGCAGAGTGATGTAAACAGACAGACCAGTGTGATATAAGCATTAGTGTAGCAGCACATACAGTGTAGCAGCTTGTGATGAAATTATAAATCACATATGGTATGAAGTTTGACAGCTCTCCAGGGAAGGGAGAACAGACCTGCAGCAGCATTCTGTCGCATGGATCACTCTCTGAAGATATTCTATGTGAGGATTCTCTCCAAAGTCCTGAGGATCACTGAAGAGACTCCGAACTTCCTTAGTTGTTGAAGGTGGTACAGGTGCCGCCTAGCCTTTTTGGACTGGACCTGAATGTGAGCAGTCCATGTCAGGTCTGAGGAGATGTGGACACAGAGATATTTGAAAGACAGCACCCTCTCCACTGGAGCTCCATTGATGATGAGAGGCTCATATTCTCGCTGCTGTCCTACCATAATGAGGGCTGTGCCTGTGTCTTTGGTTTGAAACGCATTCAGCACATCATGTAAAGACACAATAACACCAAGAGTCTTCATTCTAAGGGATGAAGAGAGGCTGGATAATACTGAAGTATGCCTTTCTGTGGCAGATGGCAGATGTTTGGCCCTCTGTTCTTTACCAGTAACACAAAAAATGCTCTTGAAAATGTTCTTGAGTCAGTCCTGGGTTCGTAGGCCTCTCCCTATTTGAGTAGACTGGTGTAAGAATGCTGCAGCTACTAATGCACCAATAATTAGCATCATTCTAACTGAACACCACTCACTTCCCTCAAGCTGTGTTAAGTACTCCCAAAAGGCCCAGCTTTCATGGCTTCTGACACTGTATGACACACCAGGCTTACATTTCTTACATAAGAAATGTAAGCCTGGTTTGATGCACAAATCATTCCGTTTTCCACACATCTCACATTAACACAGTATGATGGGTGCTGCACGGTTCGGCCGCGCAAAAAAACATAATTTATTTACTGGTTCTGACACTCCACTCTTAATAATGATCCTGGAATGCATCCTGACTGCACAACACACACACTCACCCACGCACACACACACACACACACACACACACGCTGTACCATACAATGCAAGGAAAAATGCATCTGCTGGTGTTACAGGCATGCAGCATCAGTTCTTATTGAGATTCCTAGTTCCAAATAATGAAAGTGCCCGATCAATCAGATTACTCCAAATTACACCTGCAGACTTCATGCTCATTCAACACCTTCATTAGTTTAATGAGAACCAACCGTACTAAATTAAGACCTTGAGTGTGTTCTGAGACGGATGAAAACACAGCTCTCGGTTCGTCATTTTGTGGAGATCCTTATAACGATCACAGTGATGAGTGGTGGCTCTGCAGATCTGCAAAATATAGCATTTTTAGAGAAAATTATATGTTTTCAAAAATCACACACAACTATCACTTTAAACCTCAGCGAAGGAAAGAGCGTAAAGGCTTTTTAACACTGAACATTTAGGCCTATTCCAAGGGTCAGCACTGGGGCTATTTTTGGAAAGGAGCTCATTGTTGCACATTTATTCTCCATTTGTTTATCCATTATCTGAGCTGTGTATTATAACCAGTGTGAGGGGTGTACTGGTGCCTATCCCAGCACACAGAGGACACACACACACAGACACACACGAGTGCACACACACACACACACACACGCCTAGGGGCTATTTAGGATCTTTGACTGCATCTTACGGGTCGATTCAGGGGCTCATTTCACTACATGTCATACTTGTATAACTATGTTTGTGACCAACAAAAAATCTTGAATTTTGAGTCATCTCTGCCTGTTCCAATAAAATCCACCCCAGAGTTATTGTAGTCTCTCCCACCTTCAAGACAGATCTATTCTTTAAACTGGAAGATCTCACCCAAGAGGCTGCTGTGGCCCCACTGTAGGAGGCCAGTAGCCCAACTTGTGTATATTGTATACATGGTGTATACTGTGATATTGTACATGTACTGTTTTTGAGAGCCCCTCAGTGACTGGAGCGCCCAGTTTGGCCCTTCCATTCCTCCTACAGTCATATGGAATTGGTGGACTGGAGCTAAAACAGTGCCTGATAAGTTGTTTGTATTCCAGACTGAGGATGTACGCCGGAGCTGATAATCATGCATGCGCTGCGTGAAGCAGGTGTCGTCTCTGAATTATTCCTAAACAGGAACACATTCGAATCGCAAACAACTCAGATGCCCTAACCTCAGCTTTACGAAGACAGGCCGGAATGATGTGACGAACATTTTTAACTGCCCTCTCCTGCTTTCAAATGCATCGGGTTCTTACTAGATCCAGAAAATATGACCATATAACCCCAATATTATCGTCCTTGCACTGGATACCTGTTCAGTTTAGAATTAATTACAAAATAGCACTACTTACATACAAGGCTTTAAATGGATTAGCT
>JBBPDB010042418.1:0-11332 GCA_037974465.1 Brachypetersius altus | reverse complement strand
TTCCACTCTTCTTGGAAGGCTTTCCACAAGATTTTGGAGTTTCTGTGGGAATTTGTGCCCATTCATCCTGTTCATTCATTTTAAAATAAATTAAAAACTTTTAAAATAAATTGGAAAAGGCGTATGGAGTCAGTGTAGTGTAAAAACCACAACTAAATCAGAATTATATTCTCTAAGAAAACATACTAAAGACATTCCTGAAGGTACCACTCCATTGGCAGCATCTACTGTAGTGTGACTGTAGGATGACAATAATTGATTAATTCTTATTAATGCTATTGATTTTTCATGTTCTCTCAATAAGCTGGCTATCACAGAGTCAAGAAAACTTGCTGCAGCCTAACTACTCTGCATACATCCAAATTAACACTCATTCTGGCGGCAAATTGCAGCACTGTCAAAACGTACCCTCTTTTATATTCATACGAAAATCAAAAATAAATCATGCTTTTAGTACACCCTTGCATTTCCCTCATGCATACTTGATGAAGCCATGCAACAATGCTGTCCCTCTTCGATATTTGACGATGGAGAAGTTTGAAACAAGTTATGTAATCCATGGGTCCTTCAAGGATTATGCACCCCAATTAAAATTCACATGTAATAAGCAGAAGATTAGCTAGAGGTAGAGGTCAGATCTTTAACATCTTTTTGGCCATCTGGGAGCCTGGAGAAAACATTCCACCATCCATCTTTTAATTGATTTCCAATTTTCCCATAAGCATGAAGATCAAGGACCTTTGAATACCACTGAGTCAGCCAGTTTTCAGGCATATGGCTTTAGATTATGTATTAAGTATTGGTTTGGTGGACTAATTGGAAACTCATTTTATTTGGATGGTCTAATGTACAGTGCAGTGAACATGTACTTTAAAAGCTTTCAAACATATACATGTCTTTAATTTGAGGTTACATATGGACAATACTTTAGACCTGTAAATCCAGCTCAAAATAGAAAAAAAACATTTAATGATTTTTGATGCAAGTTTAATTAAAAAGGCAATTAAGAAACTACTACTAACATTCTCACTTGTGGCCAAACTGAGATAAACCATATTGATGCACACACTGTGTGTGGTTTAGACATTCAGTGAGAATATGGGTTACAGATCAGGCACTCCACAGTCATCCCACCCCTATCTGGTCCATCATTTTTAATACTGAAATGTTGCTTCTCTTATCCTAAGAGAATATCTGACATTACTGAATAGTTTTAAACATGGTCAGAATGCCAGTCAGAGCTTCCTTTAAATAGAGTCATTCCAGCAATGTTAAGTAAGATATAAGCTCTCAACAAACAGCACACTATATTGTGATCAAAAGAAATCTCAAAAGGAAAGAGACAGAATGTTTTGAAATGTTCAACAAAGGTTACAAACCCGCTAAAGCTATTGGACTCCAGTGAACAACTCCAGAGAGTTCTCCAAAGTGGTGAATCTTCCCAGAAGTGGCTGACCTACAAAAATTCCTCCAATTCATTCAGGAAATCTCAAGAGAAACTACACAAACATCTAAGGAATTTCACGCCTCATACAAGTCAGATAAGATCAGTGCTTGTGATTCCATCATTAGAAATTGTCTGGACAAAATGGGATAATGGGAAGAAAACCACTGTTAACCAGTACAAACATAAAGGCTCATCTTACAGCATCATGCTGAGTTCTAAGCCTCCAATTAGTCAGACTTTAATCTCATTGCTAGATGGCTAGTAATATGCAAATCAACGGAATCTACATTCTTCTGTCCTATTCACAAGAAAAACGCAATTAATTTCCTTCCAGTATCAGTCAACTGTTAAGAATACTTAGCTTTCTTTACTGGCCATCGGCAAAATCAGCCACATGCATTAAAAACAATGTTCTGTAGGACATCCTGTGGCTGATAATGGATTTGAATAATAAAATGAGACTAGTTGGTCTTATGCTTGTATAAATATAAATGTAATTGCTAACTATAGACTTGCCTGTGGTAGTTTAATTAAAAAGGCAATTAAGAAACTACTATTAGCCTTCACACTTGTGGCCAAACTGAGATAAATCAGGTCAGTCTGAATAGCTGAATAAAACTTGATCTGTTAACCATGTTGATCAACACACCAGTCATCTCTGCTAAAACATTTAGTAAGAATATGAGTTACAGATCAGGCAAAATAAAGGAAAGAAGACCCATTAATTCAATGATTTGGATGTGATACCAATAATACGCCACTTCAGACTGTACGGGACCTTCATTCTGTGAACATGAGCTGATATGCATTCCTGGTCTCCTACATTTGAAAGGTATGTAATAGCTTTTGTTTACAGACAGATTGTGTATATACCTGCATTACTGGCTGTAAATAATAAAAATGCAGTTTGATCACATGCATTAAATGTTCTGTAGTACGTACTGTGGCTGATAATCTATTTTGGATTTTCAAAATAAAATGGGACTGGTTGGTCTTATGCTGAAAGAAACATAAATGTAATTGCTATCCATAGACTCGCCTGTGGATTGATGTTGGGCCTTTTGAACATTCCCCATTTGTCCTCTATTGAGAGCGAAAGCCATTGTGGAAATAAGCGGCAGACACAGGGGGAGGAGAGAGAGCACTGTTGAGTGTGCCATGTGTCATAAATAGGATTGTAATAGTAGGGAGAATGGTTGTACAAATGATGCTATTCTCTTCTGCAAAGGTTAAATTAGAGATGAGAGGTTCCACTTCTATTCACATTATACAATAAATTGCCCAATTATTGCCACATTAGGTGTGTGTGTGTATCTGAGTGTGTGTGTGTGTGAGTGCATGTACACCATTTGATGGGTTTGCTTGTACATGACCTTGCAGCAGTGCCTCATGCCATTCCCAATTGTGCACACACACTAACCACATGCACATTTCAAGGTCAGCGACCTTGCATCAGATTAAATCAGAATGAGTGATGTGCACAGGCTGCCTCGCTTTACACTAGCATGCTTCATGTTTACCAGAATGCAGATTGCAATTGGGAAGCGACCATTAACTGGGATTCATGTAAAAACAGTAAACACCCGCAAAGACGCAGTTCAGAGTCTTCAGTCGTTCTCTGATTTTTGAGTCAATATATAATTTTTCATGCATTTTAGTAATTGTTAAGAAAAATACAAGTTACTAATTTTGTAACATCAAAATTTACATAAATCCAGATACATTTCAATGTAAAATATAAATTTTTTGGTGCTGTTGAGAGAAAACAGAGAAAGTGCGTCTTGGGATGGTGAAATACCACTGTAGGTTTGAAAGTAGCCAATCCAAGAACGTTATTTATTTCTCCTTGCTGCTGGCTTGAACTGCATCTCTGCAACAGAACAGTTTTCCATGTGGAGCGTCTCGAGTGTTTCTCAAGGGTTCCTGTGTTTTTTGTTTTATTCTTCTTAAATCCATGTATTTTTTTTCTGTAAATTAAATGAATGCATTACTGTATTAACTCTGCTTATACCAAAGAAAACAGTACGAATATGGTTTACCTTTACATTTTCTATAAGGGTAATGTATTAAGCTGAGTTTAAAATGACACAGACCTTCAAGAGAATTTGAATGAAACCATTACCAGAGGGTTAATATGTATTAATGCATTGTGTGGAGGTTCATTGTGATTTGAGATCCCCTAGCATGAAAGCAATGCTAATGATCAATTTTACCATTAAGATTTGAATCATTGCACAGATTATTTGCGATTGTATGCAAAAGTTTGAATATTGAACATCCTTGGTGAAATTGTGGTTTTTGTTTTAGTGCATACTTTTTATTTATTTGCTATATAGTCCTATATATTTCATATTCTGTAAGGGACCGGGGGAAAATGCAATCGAATTTGTGCCATACATTTTTTCCAGGCAAAGGTGTGTTCTTTCCTAAGAATGGGTGCTTATTATGTAGAAAATCTGACCAAAGAAACCAGGGTTGCCCAAACAGACTGTTTGTGCTCATTCTGTGAATTCTTTTAGCAGCTTTTAAGAAGCCTGCACCTAAACAACAAAGACACATTTCTGCTGCAGGATTTCAGAAACTGAAGCAGCCACATAAATATAAAAGTATGCTGAAGTAAGTGCACATCCTTTATCTTCGCAAGCATTTATAACAAGCAGCAACTGATTTGGCTGTAGCTCTCGCAATCGGCAGCAAAGTGAAGACAGCATCCCTAACTATTGCCCCCCCCCATTTCAGTGGAAGACCATACAGACATGATTGCACACCCTGCTATAACACATCTTCCACAACATGTACACTTGGTGGCTGGCGGTTAGGGAGGTGCCCCTGCAATCAGTACGGTTCAAATCCCAGGACTGTTACAGGCACCACTGAGGTACCTTTGAGCAAGGTACTGTCCCCACACCCTGCTCCTTAGGTGATGCTTTCTTGACTTACATTTACATTTACGGTATTTATCAGACGCTTTTATCCAAAGCGACTTCCATTCCCTACCTGCAGGGGACAGTCTCTCCCTGGAGCAACTTAGGGTTAAGGGTCTTGTTCAGTGGTGGTGTTGAAGGTAGGATTAAAACCCATGACCGCTTGGTCAGGAGGCAAGTATCAAACCCACTGAGCTACCTCCACCCCACAAACAGACTCTTTACACTTACTTGTCACGTGAGATTTCTGCTGAATCCAGTGTGAATATGAAAGTTAGCATTAAGAGAAGACCCAAAGAGAGAAACTACCAGAACCGCCTGGCCTTCTGATTTCCATGGATAAATCTGAGAAGCATGCCATAGCCTCCTTCTCACTGGTAAAGGTTAAGGAATGAATATGATGAATTGTCATTTGCTCATGAACCTTCCTTAGCGTAGCCAAGGTCAGACTCAGAAGGCATAAGTGACTGTTACAGTGGGCTGCCTTTTCCACATCAGCATGAAACACTGTTCCTTTCAGCCCCATTTATCAGTTCAGTCCTTTAAACAGTCTCCTTCTATGACTCAACCCAATGGAAAACTCACTAACACTGAACTGAATGTGGGAATGTGTGTAAGCCTCACTTTCAAACGCTAGCGGAGGAGCACCCTCTGCCAACGCACATCCTAGTCTTAACCACTACAAGAGAAAAAAAATACATTAGCACATAAATTCACACCCAGAAAGTGAAACTCTCTTGACCACAGGTAGGGCTAAATCACCCGTTTCCCCCTACACTGTATTCCGGCTTAATTGAGCGATTAAGCTGCTCTTTTGAACTAGAGCCTTCAAGCTAATTAGCGTGACCTTCAGAGCGAGCTACCTGATGAGGGTGGGGGCTGGCGGGGAAGTGGGGAGAGTGCGAGAGAGAAAATGAGAGAGAGAAGTTTTTATAACCGTCTTACTGAAAGCATCTGCTAATGGTAATCAGCCTTTACATTATTCAGTGCTGGAGTAACAAGCATCTAGGCTAAGAACACTGGCAGGAGATTAGCAGACACGAGTGGCCGGGCTTATAGTACACAAATCAAGTTCTTGAAATATGGAGTGTTGCATAAACCAGCAGCCCTCAACCATTTTCGCGCCACGGACCGGTTTCATGTGAAACAATATTTTCATGGACTGGTAAAGGTAGAACTAAAACAGTGCGTTTGTTTTTCACTTATTCTTGCTAGCTTGTGGGTTAAAGTTTTGATGTACCATATCACATGACCGAGAATAAAAGATCTTTTAGACTCAATAAAATGGTTTTTATTCTGTTTTTCTGTGGTACCTGTCACGGACGACGGGGGGAACCCATGTCCATGATTTACCTCGGGGGCAGCAGGGACGAGACAGGCAGGCGTCCATGAACTCAGGCTCTTTATTTACAGGACGTGAAAACAGGAACAGAACAGAAACCTGGCTCAAGGGCCGCTACAGACATGAAAATAAATGTGGCGATGGACCCATGAACTTAAATACATGACATAATGAGTGCACAAACACAAGACGGCTGGAAAACACAAAACAAACCCGAATTTCAAAATAAAAGTCCCCAAAACCCATAACAAAACAAACCAAAAAAACAGTGACCCCTAACGGCCACTGGCCGAGCCGTGACAGTACCAACAGTGTAATTTGATCTAGTATTAGGTTAGGTTCTGCATTCAGTCAGAAAATTCTGTATTTTTTTCCCTTCATGGCAGACTCCATATGTTGTTGTGAGTTGTCATGGTATGATATGTTCATTAATGTAACTGTCATGTTACACTAAATGGCCAAAATGATCCAGAATTTGTTACTGAATTCAGGTGTTTCAGCCACTTCCGTTGCTAACAGGTGTATAAACAAGCACATAGCATATAGCCATAATCTGCTTAGTCAAACACTGGCAGTAGAATGGGTTGCACTGAAGAGTCCAGTAGCTCTGGGTGTAGAATGCCACCTTTGCCATCAGTCAGTCTGTGAAACTGCTGTCCTGTTAGACCATCTCCAGTCAGTTGTAAGTGCGATAATTGTGAAATGGAAGCATCTAAGAACAAGGGCAGCTCAGCCATGAAGTGGTAGACCAATATCCTTCCCACGTCTTTCAGGCTGATTCATGATCCCAGGTGTTACTAATGCACTAATTAATCTGGATTTGTTTTACAAGGTGAACTTTCGTAACGTATCAAAGTAGGACTTGTACCAGATAAAGAGTCCGTGCTGAGGATACCCATAATGGGCTCCAAGCTATAATTTATCACAAAAAGAATAAATATTGTGAGATCAAGGGCTTAGAGTTAGAAAGGGGTGGTAGGGACACGTTCCTACCAATATCCAGTGACTATTTTAATTTTAAACAAAACAATTTAACACGAATGGTTAACAGCTATGTTTCTCTACTGTGAGCTCCACCATTCTAACATTGAATATTGATTGACTTTGCCATTTCTTGCTGGTGTGTGATTGGCTGGAAATGCGTCTGGCTTTGAGATCCACCAAAGCTTGGTGCAGTATTTGAGTGGATGTAGACGAGAAAGGCATTTAAGTCTTTATATGAACAATTCTGTGCTTGAACACATTGTGTTTGGTGTTGATTCAGTTATAGACTAGTGTTGCATGATATAACAATACTCGAAAAGTACCGTCCTTGTATTTATGATGCGAGAACAGTTAGTATGTTTTATGCTTAGGAGGAAATACAAATTTCAATTATTCGTTTGAAAAGGCAACAGCACCTGTCTGAATATGTGTACCTCAGGGTTCTGGTGACTTATTCAAATGTTTTCTTGTGCTCCATGATTATGGTACTTCGTAAATGGTTCCGTGGGCTACAGTACCAGCCTGTAGGTTCTCCACATACTTACTGTGTACATGTACTTTTGATGCTAACGTATAAAAGATGTTAGCGATTGCACTATGGCTGGATTGAAGCAGGACTATTACTGACAAGAGAGCTCTGGATTCAGCCAATAACAGAATGCCATTCTTATTGAATTATCCTAAATTAATCTGAATTATCTCTCTCAAACTGCATAATCTGGTTCATACTGGATTAAAAGCACCACCTATCCAATGATACCTCCCAAGGTAAAACTAATCCATCTCTAACAGAGCTTAAAGAAATTGTCCAGTGTTTTATCCCTATATACGGTCCCTGTGTTAAAAAATAAAAGTGAAGCAGAACGTTGGCTTTTACTATAATTGCTGTGGGGAAAAAATTTTCAGTCTAATCTCAATCGGCTGCGATAACATACAGGCGATTACCGCACACAATTACTTTTCCCTGTACGTAGAAAGGAACAGGAAAATGGGAGCCAATGGACAGGCACTTTAATGGAAGGGCCCACTGGCTCCTATTATAGGCATTTTCTACATCAACAGGTTTTCAGTTGTTTTCTAAGTGCAGGAAGAAGTGCTGAAATGACAGTCCATGACTCAATGCTGCAGCTGCAGCTGATGGAGTCCATGTAGAAAAAGGTGGGGGGTATTCCTTCGAGATTGGCTTTGAACATAGCCACAAACTCAACGACCAACCCTCCCCCCACACACACACCACTACCCCCCCCCCCCACTATCCCCAACAAAACAATATAATTTTGTCTCTAAACTGCCATTTCTCAGGCAACCAATAATACATTTCCCCCAAAACACAACCCCGGGTCGATATAACTTTTCACCATCCTCTGTGTGAAAATCGATCCCACTGCTTTGGACTTAAATACTCCGACTGACTGGCTCATCTTTGGCTTGCTGTCCCCTAAGCGAGCCTGTGTGGTGATCAAACTACTCTCCCTTTCAGAGCTACGAATCCGCACACAAGCATTGGCACAGAAGCACCGAAGGAGCCACCCCGTTTCCCCCGCGCCGGATCACGCAGCATAAATACACATGTAGGCTGTGTCCTAGCTGAGGACCGATGATGAATCTGTGCTTATGCTGTTGTCCTCTTGCATATTTCATTGCATTTTTCAGCCAGCCGCCTCCGCCTTGCTCCGAATTTCTGTTATAACCGTATTAATCAAGGCTCTACTCCCTCTCTCTCTCTCTCTCTTCTCACATTGCCTTTGAAATGCCATTAGTGCTCTGTTGTCCTCCTCTGAACACCTCTGGCCTCTCTGATGGGCTAATCTGTATAAATCAAAGCGAACTGTAGGAGGGCGTATCATCACATACATGACAGGGTGGACAGCTGCTCATGATGATGGGAAAGGACTTGTGTGTGTGTGTGTGTGTGTTCACATCTTGGAAACCTATTATCCTCAAACGCAAACTCAAGGCAACTGCTATTTAGCACTAGCTGCTGTTATTTTGGATGACAGTCTTGCAGTTAAAGGGCCAAAATGATTGGAAACCAAGTTTCCTCCCTTTTTTAACAAGTAAAATGTCCATTTATAAAAAGATTAATATACAAAGAAAAAAAAATATATATATGCACTAAACTGCTGAATTTTTCGTTCTATGTTTTTGTGATGTCACAACCCATGCATTTCAAACTCTGCAACCAAGACTATTGTTTGAAAATGGCACAGTTCTGTACAGCCAGGCTCAGCCAATCAGAACAGAGTTTTTTCCCCCGTATCTCAGTATAAAAGGCCCTCCTTGTCCTGGCCTGTTTATTTTAAGGGAGGTTGGAAAATGGTTATTATGACTAGTTTGGGTTCAAAACCTCACCCAGACGTCATAAATGGGGTAATATGAAATAATAGAAGTGTAATGAGAAGCCTTTTTTATATTTGTATTACACAAATCTATATTTGTAATAATTTGGTCCGTTGAAATGGTGGCGATGCAGGTGTTTGTGGACAAACCCCACCTCCCCCCAAACATAATTCCAATAAGGTTTACTCAGTATAGATGTAAACAGCCTCAAATTAAAGCTGACACCAGCCTCCTCGTCTTTGCTTGATATCTAATTCAATGTGCCAGAGCACAGAATTAAATCAAGAACAGCTCTTTCACTGTCCAGTGACTTATGGACTGCTGTGCAGCACTCCGAAGAGTTTACTGTGAGTAATGGCATTTATTAATTAGCTTAACGTGTTTATTATGGCAAAAAGGCTAGCGTGCACATTTTCCCCCCGAAAGCCTAATGCGGTCGCTCCAACCGAGACACCTCTAGAAACTGAAGTTCACTTCTTTAGCTCTGTAGTCCACACAATCGCCTTTCAAACCACGCGGAGTCGTCCAGGTAATCACAGAAAGCCCTGCTTATGCGGCCTCTGACAGCGTATGACATACTGTTATCTATAAACATGGAGCACTCCGGCAAAGTGTGTGATGATTTAAACAACAAGTAATTTGCTAATTGGCACTAAACGCTGTTCATGCTTCGCCATTCATTTTAGCTCCATTAGCCTCGTAGCTCAAGAGCAAAACTAAAGCAAACAAGTCTTGGCTGATCGACGGCGGCTGGGCTAAAGGGGAGCATTGGCTAAATTAGTTTTTTTTTTTTTTTTGCCAGGCTCTCGCTTCGGTAAGGCTTTGGTGACACATGGTTTTACAGCTGGAACGGCCGTGAATCACCCACAAGCATCATTAATATGACGCAAAACCCGAAGACGAACGGAAGGGTCCTCAGGCCTGCCTCATATCGGGCTCTCATTAATTGATAACAGAACAGGTCCATATTCGCTAGTGTTCAGCCTTTAGATAATACCTTCCCATGAGGGAGTGCTTTGATGCTCACATGGCATGTCCAAGTGTAGCATAATGACTCATTTACAGATAGTCTGCCACATAATAATTATATAATCCAGCACATGTTCCCCATGCTTACCGTGGCAGACATTTGTCAAATCCCTGGATTTCAAAGTAATTAATTTAATGTAGTGATTAAAATGCTTTGTAATAGTCATGCTGACTGTACCATGATTAATATGTTGTGGTGTTGTTTTTTTTTTTCCCTTTCTCCCTTCTCTCCCACCCCACCCAACAATAAAATTATCCACTTAAGGCGAGACAATTAATCTCGCTGACAAAAGATAGCACGAGCACGATGCAAGTCACTAATTTCTCATTACTGGGCTGTAAATACGTGAAAATCACTTCGATAGACCCAAAGGCAAAGACAGCATTGCCGTAAATGAAAAGGGAGGTTCTTCTGAAATAAGGGGGCGAGGGTTGGGGGGATAGAGGGTCATTCCCACCACGCAGGCACGGATTCTGATGATGTGATTGACAGATATTGACCCGAAACACTGCAAGGTGGAGATTAGTCTTTATTGACTGCAGCGCTGTCACCCATGCTGCTGGTCACATCTTTCTTTCTCTGTCTGTATCCTACCCACTGAGCTACCTCCATATTTGGAATGCTTATAATAATAATAATAATAATAATAATAATAATAATAATAATAATAATAATAATAATAATATATTTTTTTTTAATAGAGCACTTTTAAAGCTCCTCAAAGATACTTTCCATAGAACTGAAGATACAATAAAATTGAACATTTACATTAAGAACACTAACTTGTAATCAAAAGGTTTAAAACTCTCAAAAGGAAACAAGACAAGCAAGAACAAATGAACGAAACAGAACAGTGGTTCAAGGCTATAAGCAGATTTGAAGAGGGTTTTGAGAAACATTGTCTGATGGTAGGGAGTTCTGGAGCGAAGGGGCGGCTACAGAGAAGATTGTTCACCGCAGCCTTTCACCTGACGCAGAAGGTTGGCATCTGCAGAGTGAAGGTTACGAGAAAGAGTGTGACGGCGCAGTAGTTCGGAAAGGCAGGAGGGGGTCTAGTTACGGAGAGCTTTGCAGGTGAGGAGGAGGATATTGACCTGTATGCGATGTGTAATAGGAAGTCAGTGGAGATTTTGGAGGACGGGAGTGATATGATCTCGCAGTCGGGAGTGTGTGAGAAGCCGTTCAATATTCAATATTTTCAGTGTGGAGTCAGACAGGCCACACTGTGGCACAGATATAATGATCAGTGTCAGTCAGACACCACT
>JBBPDB010042407.1:0-11332 GCA_037974465.1 Brachypetersius altus | reverse complement strand
TGTCTTGTGTGAGTGTGCAGTCGTGATGTGAACAATTTCCTCCGGGATAAATAAAGTTCTCTGATTCTGATTCTGATCTTTGCAGAACCTTTCCATTATCTACAGGTTTCTTAAATATCAAACAGGCTTGACACAAAATAACTGTTAACAAGACCTCCACTGTCAGATTGATTAAGAAACCAAACGTGGTTCTTCCATGGTATCACTCCAAAAATGCTTCCTGGCAAGTAGCTTCATGAGGAACCACCTGGGGTGTTCTTTCATCAGGCATGAAGAAGATACACACCCATACTGTCAAAATGCTCAAACGATGTAACAAAAAAGGTACGAGGAGAAAGAAAATATATATATATATATATTTATAGGTCAGCATGAAATCAATTTTATCAGGCTTGATTAAACTGAATTGAAACAAAGTGAATTGAATTAAATTAAACCGAATTGGACTGAACAGTAATGAATTGAATTAAACGGAACTGAAATTAAAAGAACTGCATTTCACTGAACTGAACTAAACTGAACAGAACTGAAATTAAGTGAACTGAGCTGACCTGAATTCAACCAAATAGAACAGAGCTGAACATAACAGAAATTAACTGAAGGGGGTTGGTTTTGAAGGAACTAAACTGAACTAAAAAGAGCTGAACGGAACTGAAAGTGAACAGAGCTGAATTCAGTTACACTGAATCAAATGACTGAACCAAATTAAACTGAATAATTTAACAATTCGAAAAGTAATTAAATCCGGATTCCATTATGACTATGAAGCACAAATTACACTCAATCACCCCGGCGCTGTAAATCAGCCACTGTAGGGGTTAAGGAGTTGAGGTTCAGCCATAGAGAATGCACCACCGACCATCTCCTGGATATTCCTAGACATCCCAAATAAGCATGTGGTTGTGTATGAGCCCATTTAAACTTGTACACACTTTTAATAGCAGGCGGTTTGTGATTCAGATCATTCTGGCTTTGTACTGCAGAGGGCTGCTAATAGCTGTGGGCGTGCACGGCGCAACCAATGGAACTCCGGGAGTGACTGTACGCTGCCAGTCCTTTCACACCAAACAAAGACGCTTCTGTGTCTGAACACAGAAACAAGCTGCTTGCAGAGAGCACACACACTCACACACACACACACACACACACACACACACATACACACACACTCACACACGAGTGCAACAACTCACACAGCCATGCACTCACATAACACTACTGGCCAAACGTTTACACACAGTCGAATCAGTGCTGATACGATTCAGTACCATGTTATTAAAGTTTTTTATTTTTTTCTTAAACACTTAACTGAATGGGTAAAGTATTCCGATTACACATCACTGGTCAGCTACATATGTTTTTTTTATGACAGATGACATAAACATACATTAACACTTATAAAGGTCTATTCCAATTATTCCACTCGATATAAAGGTCTCTTTTGTTGCCCATGAATGCTTGTTGAATCAGCCTTTATAAACGTCCATGCGGGTTAACATTAGTCGTCAAAAATGGCTTATGTCGGCATCATGCAGCCTTATAAATGAAGTTCTAAATGACTTCTGGAATGAATTATGTTAAATCTGATCTACACATGTAATGCACCTCATGCTGTGACTGCTGTAATAATATCAGTTTATTTTTTATGTATTTATAAGCTTTATTTACTTTTGTGTTTCAGACCCCTTTAAAGTGTAGATCAACAGCTAAGTACACACTGTCACATAGCATTAAACAAATTTTAAGCGTCGCCTCTTGTAGTAATACTACCAGCAACCATTAGATGACAACATTAAACAAAGATTTCTTCTTAAGCTACACCAGGTTACATATAATGAAAGTATGATAGTGTAAACCCTTATAGAGTGCACCGCAAGACCTACAGTTTGAAATGAAAGTTTGGACTAATCAAACAATATAAACCATGTCACCCTCTAAACTTCTTATAGTCTATTACAGTCTGTCACTGTGACTGTTTACAGAGCATTAAAACACACTTTTTTATAAATGAACCATATCACCCTCTATGCTTCCTGTAGTGTATTACAGTCTGTCAGAATGATTGTGTAGATCAAATAACATTATTAGGGGGTGCACTTTGTAAGAGAATGTATCAGTACAATGAGAATGTATCAGTGCAGTTTGGATGATTTACACAATTTCAATCATCTGAGTTGATTGGACTATGTTATTTAGAGGTGGGACACACTGTCACAGCTAGCAGAACACTGTGGTAAAATGTGGACATTGAAAAAAGTGTCCCTTTACTATGTATTAGTCTTAGGAAGAAATTCCAAGCATGTAAGCAATTCATAAAGATGAAAATGTATTGGTTGTGAAAAGCACATACTGTCCGGTCTCAGTCTTAGCTTCAGGGGGCTGCTTTGAGTGCACATGCATGTGTGAGTGCAGACATGCATTCACGTAAGTGAGCTCACGATTACGTCCACGCCCACAAATACACATCCTCAAGCCACTCACACTGGGGGTAGTCTTGTGAAGTGATGTGACGGGGCATAATAAACACTGTATAATGTGATTTATAGACACTCGCTTCACTGAGAGCAACTCCAGCTCTTCCACAGTGCGCTAGTGTTCTCACACCGTTCTGCCTCCTACTGGGAACAGTGTGTGGATGTAACTGGACACTGTTCCCGTTCGAGGAGGAATTAAAAAAGCTAATATGTCAAAGTCTGCAGGGCAGCGGTGTTGCGTGGTATTTTCTTTCAGGTTTGGTAAAGAGAGAAGGAGGGGTCTTATCTTTGACACTGTTCTTGTTCCAGGCTCTGATAAGCTACTGATAGTGGCAGGGAGGCCAATGAGGCTCCAAAATACGCCTTGGTTAGATTTGAACAACACACCGAAAGTCATACCAACATTTATGTCACCTTTGCTTTTATTCATTGAAAAAAGTAATAATTTCAAAAGTCTCTTTATCCCTCAGCATTAAACAGACTATTTTGCCCTTAAGACTGATACATGCAAATGACTGGCTGCCCTACAATGTGCAATATTTTAAAAATTGTCTGAATAAGTGGTGACGATGTAAACAGAGTCAGTTTAGTATGAAACACTCACCAAGTCTGAATTGTTGACAGTGGTGGTGAATAGAACCAAACATCTGCCGCTAAAAGCTCCCTCTCAGAAAGTTGTTAAAAGAAATGGTTATGTGCTGCCTGATGCCAGAGACATTGTTTTACTACAGGTTATTGGCCTAAAACTATACCTATTCATAGTACATACATCATGATGCCAAACAGTCCCCTAAGTTTAATTCAGATGTACTATTTTACCATAGTTTGCATTTCATATAAACACTTGGAGGTCGGTAAATAAAGCGGCTATATTTGGGTTGACATCTGGTTCCATTTACCACCACTATAGAGCCTCTACAATTAATTGGTTCACACCAAACCAACTTTGGATGACTATTTACAGCAAATTATTTTAACATTATTTTAACCGCTTTTAACAGGACAAGCCTGACCTTCTGCAGTGCTGTGCAAGTTCTAGGCCGAGCACAGTAGTGGAGGTGGTGTATATCAGTGTGAGGGAGAGGCTGAAGAGTATCTGGTGTTGACAGAGCTGATAAGAGCTGTGGCTGAAGAGTTACATAAAAACAGCCAGCAGGACACATCGCTGTTAGTTCTGATTATTTTTGAAGGAGACTTTGTGGGGGGGGGGGGGGGCACTGAGGGAATGGGGAAAGGAGCCCAGAAAGCAGCATGACAAAAACTCAGTTGAGGTCTGTCAGGTGCTGTTGTTAAACTGTACAAACTGTACTGACATGCTGCGGACATGTTCTGTCATATGCGGCCCTTGCATACCAAAAAAGGGCCCAAAGAAGAATTCAGGAATGTGATGAGCATGTGTGTGTGTGTGTGTGTGTGTGTGTGTGTGTGCGTGTCAAATATGGCGTAACATCACTTTTTCCTTTCTGATGACCTTTAATATTTAAAACCTTGTTATGAATATTGGCCGATATGACTGGTCAACAGTGCTCTAAAACTGATTAAACCTTAAATAAAAAAAATATGTTTGATTTAGTACATAACCGATTCAAAACAAACAGTTAATTGCCCAGTCTTTACAGCCCATGAATTGAAACTACGTAGCAAAAGTGTTTTTGTGAATTTGCTGCTTTTGTGATGTCACAAAAAAAACTCTACATCATTAGAGTTAATCACATGTGGCTGCTCATGTATCAGATGACATTGCTTTATGAAAAGTTATGCTACAACTTTCTATTCTATTCTTTGAAATGTGATCCAGGACTTTCTGCTGGTATCTTTAATTAGATGTGTATCAGTGACATCTCCAGTGTGTGTGTGAGGACAGCGGAAAGACCTACCATAACAGCAGCAATGTCATCAGGACTGTCTCCATCGAGGTCAAACTTAAAGGTGACCATCTTATCATTGTGAGTCTGAAGCTGGCACTCCACCACACGGTCCACTTTGTCGGACAGCTGCGGAGAGGAGAGCATGTATATATATTCACACACTGTGCATCAGGAACATTCAGTCAAGTATGATAACGCCTGCTCTCGTGGATGCAATTTTTAGCTGTTAGGGGTTTGTTTAATGATACAAATACCAGAGCTACAAGGCTAATGTCACTAACCGTCAGTCAAAAGTCACTCAAATCTTTTCTGTAAATTCATCCACACACCTTCTCTGGACCTGCTCAGGAAGTGATTCTAGCTCAGCACTCCTGCTCCTGAGGTGGTGTGTGAAAAAGCAGCCTGCGGTGTTCGGCTACACGCTCAGTAAGTTCTAAAGTCCCAAACCACATCTACAAGTCAGCTCCACCTTAACGAAGAGCAAGGTGTGGGTTGAGAGAAGTTTTGAGAATGCATTTACAGAAAATACTTGGGTGACTATAGACTTCTAGTGTCAGTAGACCTTTCGCCTATTATTTTAAACCGCTTGAGAGGTGAACACAAATCTCTATTTAAGTTGTCACTGTTCTCTCTGTACTGACAGTACTCATGATAACAATATCATTTCGTCATGATGAAACGATGCTTCGTTTACTTTAGTATATCATGTAGATCTGTGTGTGGATGATTATGTGACTGTGTGTACACATACAGTGCAGAGCCCCGTTTCCAAGTGAGTGTGTGTTTATTGTTTATATATGTGTCTGCGCTATTGAGAATAATTGAGCATGAAGCTATACTGAAAACAACACTGCAGAGCAGCTGATGAAGACTGGCAACACTTAAAGTTCTGGTGTTTCTGATAAAGTGACCACTGAGTGCAAATGGTGAGGCAACTTCACTATGTATTACAGATAATTACACCACTGGATGTGTCATACCCCTGTGATGCGAAGACGGGCCCGAGCCCTTCTCCTGAACAGCTTTCCAGCTGTCCGTCGAGCAGCTGACTTACTAGCCCTCTCCGATTGGCCCTCGCACCCATCACTGAAACCCAAGGTCACGTCTGAGGCGTAGCTGTGAAGATTTTATACAATTTAATTACAAACAAGTCAAAATGAGAATGACACTGTTTCAATATATTTCACTATACCAAATACCAAGTAAGAAGTGTTGTTTTCATGTCCTCACTGGCCAGGAGCAAAGCCATTCAGGCAAAGGCCATGTAGAAAGGATTTAAAGGGCAATTTCAACCATGTTTTCAAATCTCCCAAAATTAAATGTTTAATAATTAAACAGACTGGTTCGCAGAGAAACTCACTGAATTGGTATGTGGAGGGGAACGGAACCAGATGTCTCCCTTTAAAAGCTCCTTCACAGAATGTTACTGTTTCAAGTGGTTATAAATGCACTGCCTGATGTCTGAGACATTGTTGTACCAGGGTTTTGAGAAGTGTTTGCCGTAAAACTAAACCCATCCTTGGTGGAGGAGAAAACGCAGGCTGTTGTGTGGCCAAATAGTCCCCAAGGTTTTTTTTGCTTTTTAGATTTAGTATCTTACTATCATCAACATTCCATATAAACACACTGAAGACACATGAAACTTCACTGTTTACAAACACTGAATTATGGGGGAATTTTAAAAATTGTCCTTCGAAGGTTTCATTTAACTGGAGAGGGGAATGGCAGTTGTCCCTGTTCTTCATTGGTGCTTTCTCCCTTGCGAGAGGGCAGAGGTCCCTGCAACTAAATTTGGGGAACATAAAGACGCCAAGGAATTCCTGCGAATCTTTACAGGCTTCCTTGCACAATATCAGGCTTTTAGCGCGCAATTAATTAGGGTTTTGTTCCGCCCCTAATAAAGTTTTACTACTTTAAAGAAAACAAACTTTATTTAATCATCAGCTTTGTTTTTTTCAGTTTTTTATTATGCTTCATGCTTCCAGAAACATAAATATGTACACATGATTTTTTTTAGCCTTGCCACAATTATGAAGATACTATTTCTTGCAAAACAAGGGCACAAATGTCCAAAAAAGAAAAGTGTTTGAATTGGCATTATTCAGGTCAGCGCTTTTAGGCCCTGAAAACATTGTTTGGCAAAGAGTGTGACGGATATAGAGTTTGTTTCGAAAGCGTTTCAGAGAGCTAACTGCGTCTCATAGGCCTTTCAGCACACTAGACCCCGCAGCAACCAAATCCTCTCCCTCCTACGAGGCATATAAACATTTACGGGCAGCCTACTGCTTGGCAAACTCCGGCCCGTGCTTTTAAAACCTCGGCCTGCTGAGATACGTGTGTTTTTGAGGGTGGATTTAACAAGCCACAAGCAGAACGCGAGTGGAATGCGTTGTGTTATGAAAGTTAAAGGGAGAGGATGAAGCCCAGAGGACAATGTGATCTCTTGCCAATCCAACTGACTCACACACACACACAAACATAGGCACGCACCCCAAGGGGCAGCAAAGATGTTCTTTTCAAAGGGGATCCGTGTACTTTTGATGGAATCCAAACACACAGCTCATTGCGTAGGGATAAACAGGGTTTCATGGCCTGTGGGTGGCTTTAGTGGCCCAGATGTGAGCTGCATGTATGTAAGTGTGAGCGAGGTTTTGTCTTACCTGTCCACTGGTGAAGAGAACGGACTCGGAGGTCCCGACACTCCTTTATCAAAGTTATTGGTCACAGCAATGCTCTGAAGGAGAATATGGGTTGAAGAAGTACTTCAGCATCTGACCACTGGTTTCTATCGCAAGTGTGTTTAGACTCAAAGGCTTTTCCGAGGAACAGAGAAACAAAAAACGACGCTCTGTGCTAACTTCTCACTTGCTGCAGGTGCGACCTGCCGACATTAAGTTGCATTCCAGTACTTCCAGTACAGCCTAGGTCAAAGAATTTCCAGCTGCATTTACCTTAAGCAGCCTTGTAGCATTTAAAAAAGATTACAGAAGAAGAAGAAGGAGGACAGGAAAACGGAGGCCGCACCTATAGCTATGTGTTCTATTGCGCAATTCTCATAACAGCTAGACCAGCACTAGTGCTGCCTAAAAGCTTCGGAATATCACACATGGAATCCATAAACGGGCTCTTGCACAAAACAAGTGACTAAACGCGGTCAGATATGACTGCGTGTGTTTTTTATTGCTATAATAATTATTTCACTGCTGCAGCCTTTCTGATGATTCCGAGGGGAGCATTACTTTTGTTTGAACGTTCACAAGGCAGTTGTGTCCAAAAGCCAAGTTTTTGCCTGATTTTAAATAACTGCAAGGTCAAAGCTGCATTAAAAATAGGAGAAATGGAGAAACCCAAAGGCAAAGAGCAGCTGAACTGAGGCACTGATCCAGAGGAGAGCCAGCCTGAAGCTAATGCGAGACCACCTGCTAGAGAGAGACTTTGCTATGCTGGATACAATCTAAAGTGTCCTAGGAATAACCCTTGAATGATATACAATTATACAAACTACAATTATTCTTTGGTTTAAAAATTAAGGGCTCACAAACCAACAGCAAACGATACAATTAGTGTGTGGGAATACAAAATATGGTAAGTCTCTATTAGTCTCACGGGTGAGAAAATTGCAATAATTATACAGTATAACATTAAAATAGAAAGTTGTTTAATAAGATTAAATGCCCTCTAAAATGAGGTGAAACTGGGATTGAATAGCTAATGCTGTTAAAGCAAATCTCTTATAACTTAAAAAAAAATCTTACCGAGGAAAACCGGAGTGCAGGAACCGGAGTATGGATGGATGCAGGCCCTGGAGTGGGGGGGCTGCTCACATTACCCTTAGCAACTTCGAGTCCATCCTGAAAGCTTGAAGGACTGAGGTAACCATCCGTCTCGCAATCAGCTGGAGAGAAACAACACAATACACGTTACTGTTACAGCACTTCATATGAGTGTCTGTAATAGCTGTGTAAATACACATTAATAATGCACGTTACTACAGGTGCTGTATTCACTGATTACAGTAGTGCAACATATTCAATTACACACAGGTGTTTTACAGCTTCCACGAGTGTGTCCTACACAATTACATGATCTGCACCGCGGTAAGCCAGTTAGGGCCGTAAACACAACACCAGCAAATGTTGCGAGCATTGGTGATGTGTTTTACACGGTACCAGATCTTCACACACTCCTCAAAGCATGTGGACATATGTTCGAATCTCTAATAGACTTGCTTACGTGGTTTCTAACACCGTACAACTCAGTGTTATCTATAAACATGGACTAAAGTAGGCATAGCTTAAAAAAATAGTCTCTGAAAGCCTAGGTTTTAGGTAAAAGTGAGACACAGCACCAGAATCCACACAAACAAATCTGTTAGAAATTCCAGAGCACATCCACACACTTTGGGGAGTGTGTGAACAAGTTTGAGAATCTCTAATGTGGTTTCTGACACTGCACAATGCCCACTTTTGCCAATATTAGACCTCAGATATAAAAAGGCTAAGCTTAAAGGTCATAGTACCAGCATCTCCTGAACACCCTATTGAACTTATCAGCCACAAACTCAACTGAGGTGATCAAAACTGCTTCTGAAAGCAGGTGCTGAGTTGCATTGCTCTGAATGACCGCTGTTGTTTGTGCTTGGCCTGTTCACTCCTTATATTTATGGTCCCTGTTCAGGTTTCCCCTTGTTCTCCTCATACGTCACTGTCGGGTTGACCAACCCTCCATAACCAGACATATACATATACCGGATTTAGATTTACATATACCAGGCCTGATTTAAAAATAGTTTATGAGGTGAAGTCAGCCGCCTTGTGGCAGCTTGGTTGCAGCAGTAGAGCCGCTGGTCTGCGCTGGCCGTGAGGAGACACACACAGAGGTTTGTGGAAAGCTTCCTGAGCTCCTGTGGTGAGGCCCTGAATGCTGAGAGGTGTTGCTTATGTGTTACATCACCTCAAACGGGGCAAATCATTCACTGGGTGATGCTGGACGGATTTAACACATGAAATGGCACTACAATAAAATTATGCCCTCCAGCTAAATACAGATGTGCAAAAGTGTTGGCACCACATGTTTTCTGTGGGAATAACTGCACATACTCAACCCTGGAGATCTACCTTTTTGAAAAGTCCAGCCACAATCCGCAGCACCTGCTATAGCTAACGAACCCCTGTTTGGCTGGAGTGTTTGGCTGCAGTGTTCAGTAAAAGGGAGAAGCATGATTCGTGTTGGAGCTGAACATGGCAGGTACATTTTCAGGAGGAGGGCTGGTGACCACTCATTTATTTTAAAGCATATTTAGTGTTTATTATTACTATATTTATTATATTTAGTGCTGAATTTTAACATGCCGAGGAAGAGAAAAAAAATGGCCTGTGTGCCAGGTTATCATGTTTTGTTTTTTCAAATATGTTAAATTCTAAAATAACACACTAAAATGAGCAGAAAAATGCTATATTTGAATGTAATCTAAACTTTTTAATGCTAATGCTCTGATGTCTGCAATCAAATCCCTGTCTATTATTACTGTTCTTTTATCTCTATTATCTTTTAGTAATAAATTACCATATATAACTACTGAAACCTCTTTTATTGCCAGGAGTGATATGTGAGGGGCCGCTGGAGTTAACGTCGGCTGTGATGTTGAATCTAAAGGTATAGGTGCTCACAGGTTACTGAGGAGTAGCTGGTGTGGTGAAAGTGGAAGTGCTGGTCAGCCTCTGGTTCTTCTGGCTCTGAGGGAAAGCCCCTGCTGGTGTTGTAGTCTAGGGAGTTCACAGGAGAGACAGCTTGGGGCTCTGGCAGGAGTGGAGTGGGCGGAATTTGAACAGGGGAGGAGGCGTGGACATCAGGAACTCGACTAACAGGCTTGGGCGAGGGCGGCTTGGGTGAGGGCGGCGAGGGCTCGTCTTCGATGGCCTCCTCCTGCTTCTTCTTCTGCTCCTCAGCCAGGCGACGTTGCCTCTCCCGCTGACGCTTGATGGCCGTCACCCGGTCTCGCATCGCCTTGGCAACCAACTTGTAGTCCGCCTCGCATACAAATCCCAGCACCACCTAGGAGAGAAAGAGAAAGAAAGTTTTGATTATTAGAACTACCCCGTTTCTTTACTTTACAACTGGTGATACAGGGATAGAACTGCTAACACTAGAAGACAATAGTCATGCACACTTTTCTCTTAAAATGTCACCAAAGCATTTCTCAACTCTCTTTATTAATACTGAGCAGATTTGTGGATGTGATCTAGGACTGTGAACAGCAGCCCTGATGTTGTCTGAAACGGCCGCTGTAGCGCTGCTGTTTAGCTCAGTTTTACAGCTTGTGATAAGTCATACTGTGTCCTGAACCACTTTCCCAAATCTGCGCCACCTTAATGAGGAGCTGGATGCGGTTCGAGTTGATCCAGATGTTTTACGGAAAGAAAATGTTTGATTTCTAGTGTTAGTATTCTTAGCCCTGTAGCTCCAGTTCTAAAACTAAAGAAACAAACTTTGAACTCCAAACACGTCTCAGTTGATCAACTACTTCTGGGATCAGTGAAATAATTGAATACATTGGATTTTTTTCACTATTCCTTTACATTTATACATTTCTGCTGGTAATCATTTACATGCCAAAAATAAACAACTGTTTACCTAAAACATTGGAGTATAAAGTGATAAGAAATAAAATGTAAACATTATCAAATGATACCGATTATAATTTAGCCATGAAATATTTTTATTGGTGACAGCATTTTCATATCAGTCAAACTCGTATTGACTGTTGAACTGGTGGTGTTTAGCTGAAAGTAAGTTAGACCAGAGGAAACACTAAACTGCTGTCTATGGACGAGGTTCCCCCCAGGAGGGTCCCCCTAATAACTTGGGCCTGGAAATCAGTGCCACCGACAACATACACACAAGTATGTTATCAGTCACTTCTCGTCCTCTCAGGGCTTCGAGCACTGCTCGCCTTGAGCCTCCGCCGCTCAAAAGAAGAGGGAAACATGC
>JBBPDB010042387.1:0-10000 GCA_037974465.1 Brachypetersius altus | reverse complement strand
GAAAAGGTCAGAGGTCAACAGCATCATATTAGTGCTGATTATAAAGCGATCGTTTTGATGTAAGTGGGCACTGATGCGTGTGTTGTCTGTAGCTGCGAGAGTATAAGACCGAGCTGGACCTAAGTATGCCTGCTCCGCTGGACACTGTGGGCCGCTGGCTGCTGAGGGTTGAAGAGGCTTTAGCAGACGGAGAGGGCGATCCTCAGGACCATGGCCGCGCCGCCAAGGAGGCGCGAGAGAAACAGGAGCTGCTAAAGGTGGCTTTTCTAAATCATAGTTATTAATAATACTGATACTAACAATAATTATTATTACATTCAAATGAGGCTCAAAAGACCTTTTAGCATCACTGGTAGCTCTTTCATCATTATCTATAGACTACATTCAAAAATCTTGGACACTTGGACATTAAATATATTAACAGAACAATATCACAAATGGTAGACAGAAGTGTAAAAACAAAGTGTTCTATTATGTTCTATTTTTATTTTTTGTCTTTATGTTTTTGAAATATCTAAGACTGCTATTAGTCATCTAAATCGTGAGTAATTTTGGAACCAGCATGAATGAATTGGCATCATTAGCGTTTTGATGTGTGTAGGTGTGTCTGGAGGAGATGCCCCACCACATGAAGACGTTCCAGGTTTTCCAGAACATGGACGAGTTTGGAGAGATGCTGGTTCCCACAGATAAACTGGAGGAGATAAAGAGAAGGTCAGTAACAGACCATAGATGACTCTCTGATCAGCACTTTAGCACTGTCAAAATAGAAGCATATCCCAGAAGATTTGATAGCCCTGCTTCAAAGAGAAAAACAATTTGAGACCCAGCCCTTTCCCATACCAACAGTAATGAATCTCAGTCTTTTCATCTGTAGCTTTGGTAACTTGCCATTGTCAACTAATTGGTGTGTGTGTATCAGGTTCACTAGTGTGCGTGTGAGTGCAAAGTATCATGGCATCAAACTGGAGTACCAGGAGCACAGGCACACTGCACTTGACCTGCTAGCTCAGCTCAGCCTCAAACTACGCACCTGGAAAAGAGCCTACATTTCCCAAGAGGCTGTACGGGTCCTCATTCATGATTGGAATGTAAGTATGAAAGGTTGAAAATATGAGAGTATGATTAAACATATTGGTTTTTACATTTCCACAATTTTCCCCTTATCCCAAATGCAGTCAATCAGCCAAAGCAGGTTTGGTGACTGGCACTGAGCTGCTTTAGTTTTGAACTGGGACGGCTGGTGGCCTGGTAGTTAGGGAGTTGCCCCTGTGATCAGAAAGCCATAGGTTGAATCCCAAGACTGCTAGTTACACCACCCTGGTGTACCCTTGAGCAAGATACAGTCCCCAGACGCTGCTCCCCGGGTGCTGCACTCATGACTGCACACCCATACTTCTATATAGTGCATTTGTAGCCTAGCCATAGAACTGCATATGTTGCTAATGGGTATTTTTCATTATCTGTGTGTATGTTTGTGTTTGTGTGTTTACATGTTGTTGTAGGACATTGTGAATAAGCAGGAGCTCCCTTCCTTGCTGGAAGGAGCCCTCTACAAACTCAAGCACATTGCCAATAAATACACTAGCAAGTCTGCACTGGGTACGTAAACTGTCTGAATACAGTTGAGTGACTGAAAATGTTCCACTGGACTGATCTGTTTTTTAGAAACCAGGCCAAATATGTATCTTAACATTTATTTTTCAGGCCCACCGGGCTCAGGACAACAAGCATACCTGTAGTGTATGGTGTATCTAAATGAAGTATAACACTAATTTTCTCTCTGATAGCGAGTGACTCCAGTCAAGTGAGTCAGCAAGTGAAGGATTTGGATACAGAGACTGCAGTGACACTCCAGGATGTAAAGATGGTGAAAGGGATAATGGGCCGTGTGCTGACAGCCTGGGACTCCTACTGTGACTCCTACAGTTCTCTACATGCCTGGCTGGAGCAGGGAGCTCAGACTAGCAGACATGGACAACGAGCTGAAGTACACACACGCTCATACATACATACACACACACACACACACACACACACGGGGACACACACGGACACCCACATGGATACACATACACAGATACAGACATATACACACACATTTGTATTTTGCTTTTGTAGAAAGTCAGGACATGGGACCATATTTATGTTTTTTTTAAGTGTACTTATAAAGAAAGGTCAAATATTTCTTAGCTTTTGAGCTTTTCATTATTGGTTTCTAGGTGTCATTATGTGTTCTCTGTCTCATTAGGTAACCTCAGAGATGATGTCAGAGTGGAGCTCTCGCCAGGCCTATTTAAACGAAGTAGGAAACTACTTGATTGAGATCACGGCTCCACAAACTAGCCGCTCCATTTCTGATGAGCTGTGCAAGATCAACTTGCTATGGGCTGACTTCGCCAGGAGAGCACAGTTTGTGAGTTATGCGTAACTTTAATTCATGAACAGAATGCAAGAGAAGTATTTTAGTGTAATTATAGAACACATTCAATAGATTTGTTTAATATAAGATACACACATTACCTCACATATCAACTGAATCTTATATATGACCCCCACTTAATTGCAGTTAAGCAGTAGTGGCTTCAATCTCGCGCAGAGCCAAACATAAACAACCATCATAAGGGGGCGTGGCGGACGAGGCTCAGACATCACAGTATTCGGTACTCTGAGGCAGGAGGTTTAAAAGTAGCCAATCCGAGAACATTATTTGTTTCTCCTCACTGCTGATTGGCTGCTGCCCTGTGACGCATCTCTGTCAGTTGCAGTCCAGACCTTCTCCTGTGGAGTGTCTTGAATGTATTCTTGTGTTTTTCATTCTGTTCTTCTTAAAGGCATGCATTTTTATTAATGTAAATTAAAAGAATTTATTACTGTATTTACCTGCTTATACCAGAGAAAACACATGTGCATGAAGTACAGTACAGTCTACTGCTGGAGACAGCAGTTCAGTGTATACTCTACAGTACAAATACAGGTTTACCTTTACATTTTCTTTATGGGTAATATATTAAGCCGAGTTTAAAATGAAATCATCACATAAAATGAATTTGTATTTACACTATTTAAAAATAGCCATTTTTACACATTTATTTTTTACCACATTACAAATTTGCGTTTTTTCACTGTACACAGGTGCTCTTGGTTTACTGTAATTCCATATATTTAGTATGTAAAAAGTATTAAAAAAGTATTTAAAAATGAGATTGTGTGTTACAGTGAGATTATCCCACTTTATGCCTACAAACATTCTCATTGCGTATTGCTTCATTTGAGAACCTGAACTCTACCTTAGGATCTCGTTGAGGAGTCCAGTGTTGATCCTCAGACTCTGCAGGGTTTGGTCAGAGAGGCCAACCAGCTTCTGAAAGAGCCAGTTGAGGTGTTATCAGGTTCACTCCGCACTTACAGGAAGAGATTGCAGGTACTTTTTTGTTTTCCAGTTTTGTTTTATTTGTATTTTCTTTTTCTATTCTACATTGTTTGTCATTTTCTGATTCATTGCTCTTAATTACTGAGTACAGAGTACAGTGGCGGACATACATTGGTGAAAAATATGACAAACATTTTTCCTCTTTCAGTTCATGATGAGGAAAATAAAGGATGTTGACCTGGATTCCCTCTCTCCCTCACCTGAGTGCTCGGCTGAAACCCTGAACAAACTCAAACAGGCCACTCCAGAGGTAACAATAGAATGTAATCAGACAACCTACATCTTATCTAATATCTCACAGGGCAGATTGTGATGAATTTAAGAAATGTATCTTCCTCTGAACACATTTCTGTTTAAATGCATGTATTCAGGTTCTGCAGACTCTCTGTGAGGCCATGCAAGTGTGTGAAGAGTTGCAGCAGAGTATGTGTGGCCTGGACGGGCGTCTAGCAGAACTTCTGCACTGGGAGGCTGAAGCCAGAGAGTTTTATCAGCTGCTAAAGGAAAAAACGCACAAACATCAAAGAGGGCAGGATGCAAGGACTCGGGTAATTTTATCTCTGTTCCTGTGCTGGAAATGACTGTCTACCTCACGCTTTGTGTGGTGTTGCTTTTTGCTGAGGCCTGGATGTGCATGCATGAGACGGCATGAAGGATGTTCTGATCCATTTGTTTTTGTCCCCAGCCACATAATTTATACAAGATATGCTCCCCAGTTACTGTGTCTCCTCCCCAGTTTAGTCATTTTTCATGAACAAGCTAGGTCTTCCCATACGATAATGTCCTATTAAGCTGGGAGAGTGAAGGTTGCATGCTTCCTCCAACACTTGTGAAGTGCCATCACATATTTTCAAAATGCTAGACAGCATCGTTGGATAGCTCAGTATACCTGGAGAACATTTCCTGCCAATTTTGTTATGTTGCCCAACAGGCATTGGCAATAACTGATGCTTTCTTTGGCAAAATACATTGTTTGTGCCTGAAACCTGTCTTAGTATATCTGGCCTTGAGGGATTTCTTTGTTTCTTACACTTTCTATTCCACAGTTGCTGATTTCTCGAGGCCTGCAGCTGGAGGGCCAGGTGGTGATGGAGGAACAGGATCTGCAGGTGATGGTGATGTCAGGCCAGAAGAGCTCACCTCTACAGTACCTCATTGCCTCCACCATGCAGGACAGAGTCCGTGCTGCTGTTGCACAGTCACAGGTCTTTTTTCTAAATCTTGATAAACGTGTTGGTCAAGCATAGGCAAAGAACAAAGAAAAGCTTATTTGGAACCTATTAATTTTATAGTCGAATCAACCGTACTAATTTTAATACAGTGTGGAGATTAACTAATGTTAAGATTAACTAATGCGGCTTCCTCAAGTGTATAGGTATAAAAACAATTCCTGTATGTTTCTCAACAGGAAGTTGTAGGGATGCTGAGTTCCTTGGGAGCTCTTAGAGACAGAAGCCCTACAGGCCGGCAGCCTCCACAGAAGATTTTTGTGCAGGAGAGAGTGTATGAGACTGAAACCCACAAGACCCAAATGAGCAGCGAATCTCAGCCTTTTCTGAAATCTGGGGAGGCACAAGAAGCAGACCCCCAGCCTTCAGTCAACCAAAAGGTTGTGCAACCATCCCAACTTAGTGCCCAAGCTGCTGTTGCTAAAATTCATAGTGAAGTTCAGCCTGTGCCTATGATTGTTGTGCAAGAGTACCAAGACGAGCAGAACAATCCTCCTCCACAAACAGACTCTCAAACCCCAGTGGAAGCAAAAACACAATTACGGAAGGAAGCAGTGGCAGACCTCCGACATCGGGTTAAATCTCAGAGCCATGAACAGACAGAGGTCCCTGCTAAAGTCAAAGCACAGGCAGTGGCCCAAGGTCAGATAAAAGCTGAAACACTTGAGGAACCTGGAAAGCAAGAACAAGCAGATACTAAAAACACTATTAATACTCAAGCACAACATTTGAATTTAAATACACAGCAAAGTCAGATTGCTAGCCAGCAACAAACACCTACTAGCCAGCAAGGGCAAACACCGCCACAACAGCCAGTGACTCTTGTGAAATTAGACACTCAGCAACAGACTCAGGGTCAACAGCAGCAGGTACAAATACAGCAACAGGGCACTAATCAACAGCAACCTCTATCCCAGAAGCCAGTTAGAGTAAGGAAGTCCCAGGCAAGTTCAGGGAATAGGCCTTGGTTACAACCGAAGGCCAAAGCAGAGGCTACTGCAGAGACACAGACTGAACCAAAGGACAAAAATAAAGCGAGTTCAGATACACAGTCCAAGCCCGCCATCACTGCCATGGCTGCAACTTCCCCTGACCCCAAAAAAGGTCAAGACAAAATAATTACCCATTCACAAGGCAAACTAAGTGAAGTTGAACAACAACAGCTTGTGGCACAGTCCAAAACGGGTGAAAGTAAACAACAGCAACCTGTGAAAAAAGACCAAGTTTGTCAAATCCAGCAACAACCTATGAGACAAGATGATCTGGGTCTGATCCAACAACGGCAGTCTGTGACACAAACCAAAATAATTCAGGGCCAGCAACAACAATCTGTAACACACGACAAAGTGAGTCAGTTCCAACAACAGCAGTCTGTGACCCAAACCAAAATAGGTCTAGTGCAACAGCAGCCAGTGGCCCAAATGGTACCAAAAGCACAACCCCAACCTATGGCATCAACAAAGCAACTAAAGCAAACTCAAACAGGAATGCCAGGTCCAGCAGAAGTGACTACCCCACAGCAGCCAATACCACAGGTTACTGCAGTCATTCAGCCACTAACAGAAAAGAAACCAGAGACACAGCATGTTGTACAGCCACAAGCCATGTCACAAGTTCATCCACAAGTCATGCCTCAAAAGCAACCACAACCCTCAGCTCAGGCTCAAACTCCAGCTATGTCTCAAATTCAGCATCACCTAACAGAAACGAATGAAGCACGACAAAGCTTGACCCAAACTGAAAGGCAACCACTAGTACACATCCAGTCTCAGACAATGACCCAAAGTCAACCACAACCTTCTGAACTGCATACTCAGTCACAGCCCAGAAGAACAGCTCCTATCCAGCCACGAATCATCACCATGCCTCCTACTCAGCCACAAACCCATGTGCCACCTCAGTCCCAAATCATGGGCATGAGTGTGACTCATACTAAAGTTCAGGTTAGGCCACAAAACATAGTGCAACCACACTTACAACCCCAAGCCCAACAGCCTCAGTGGAATCCTGTTGTGCCTGAAGTCTTTGCGCAGAGTTATTATGAGGCTCATGGTCAAACCCAGATATACCCGCAGAGCCACCCACACTCTCAAGGTGTCATGCAGATCCAAGCACAGTCTCACCAATGGGCATCGTTCGGAGAAGCTTTTGTGCCCCAGACTTACCCCAGCATTCATGGTTCAGACCAAGTAAAAGTCCAGCCTCATCCTCAGGGTCAGAATTACCAAGGTGTTCAGATACAACCTCAGCAATGGGGCCCTGTGAGAACTGAACAAATGGCACCACCTTATGCTCAAATGAGACCTCAAAGCCCAGTCCCACCAACTGCTCCTCCACAACACTGGAGACCTATCAGACCTGAGGTGATCAGCCACAGCTACCAGAGGGTTCATATGCAAGACCAGGTATCTCAATATTCTCATGCTCCGCATCAGGCACAGCTAAGACCACAAAGTCCTCCGCAGCACTGGGGGCCAATACAACCAGAACCACAGTCACCACAAAAGCTTCAGTCTCAGAACATGGTGCCAAAAGTCTCTCAGCCAGGAGTTCATCAACCATGGGTGCAACCAGCATTTCAAGTCCCAGTTAGATCCCAAGGTCCGCCACCACAGCAGACCCAAGTTCGACAGCAACAGCTAGCGCAAAACAGAGCTGAGAATCCATGCCAAGTTCAAATTCCACATCAAAGTCAAACTCCTCAGGCACAGCCTCAAGTCCAGGTTTCACAAAAGCCACAGCCTCGAGTCCAGGTTTCACAAAGGCCACAGCCTCAAGTCCAGGATTCACAAAGGCCACAGCCTCAAGTCCAGGATTCACAAAGGCCACAGCCTCAAGTCCAGGTTTCACAAAAGCCACAGCTGCTAGTCCAGGATTCACGAAGGCCACAGCCTCAAGTCCAGGTTTCACAAAAGCCACAGCTGCTAGTCCAGGATTCACAAAGGCCACAGCCTCAAGTCCAGGATTCACAAAGGCCACAACCTCAAGTCCAGGTTTCACAAAAGCCACAGCTGCTAGTCCAGGATTCACAAAGGCCACAACCTCAAGTCCAGGATTCACAAAGGCCACAACCTCAAGTCCAGGATTCACAAAGGCCACAGCCTCAAGTCCAGGTTTCACAAAAGCCACAGCCTCAAGTCCAGATTTCACAAAGGCCACAGCTACAAATCCAAGATTCACAAAAGCCACAGGCTCAAGTCCAGGTGTCACAAAAGCCACAGCCTCAACTCCAGGTTTCACAAAAGACAGAGCCTCAAATCCAGATTACACAAACCCCACAGTCTTCAGTGCAAGAGCCCACCCAGCAGCAGTCAACTCCTCGAATCAAACCTCCAGCCCTGGCTCAGGCTCCTCCTCAGGCCTACACAGAAGCTTATGCTAAAGCACAGGCCCTGGCTAGGAACAGGTTTGAAGAAGCCAAGCATTGCCTACAAGAACATATTCTAGAAGCAATTAACATATTCAAGGACAAGAGGATAACTGAGGAGCAGACCTTGGTCAAAGAAGTATGTTTCACAAATGTTTAAACAAGCATTAACAATAATTTTTTGTTTTGCAAAATGCAATAAGTGGTTTCCACAGTGTTGGCCTCTTCAGCTGAATCAGTTCACATTTGTTTTCCAGGAAACGCTAAAGGCCCTGGACCCTGAGCTGCTGGTTGATTTCCTGAGGGCTGCTGAAGGAATGGAAGCCTTCTGCACTCCATCTCAGCTCCGAGATATGGAGTTCTTTGCTCAGTCAGTCAGAACACAGTGGGAGGTAGGAGTGTGTTTGTGTGTTTTGTGAGTTTTTTGCTTGCCATCTATAAAATGTACTGCTATCGTACTAGTATCATAATGTGATACTATACACTGATACACTGCATTTCTGCTATCTTGTATTCATTATTGGAATCTATCCCGAACATATATGATGATGCATGACACTCTCTAATCTAATCTAATGTGTGATTGTTTGGTTTTTTTATCTAACAATTTCTGAGCAATAGAATCACATTTTACTCAACATTGCATAACATACTGATCCTTGTGCTGTGGTGCTTGTTGTTTGCTACCTTTTTGTGAAATATCTTTCAATCCAGGCTGTTCGAACTGAAATGTCAGCATTTGTGGGACAGCTCAGATTTCAGATAAAGCGTCTGCACTTTAACTGCACTACACATCAGTGTGAGGTGCACCTTAACAGCAAGAAACCCAACTCTAGATCCAGATCAGTGCAATCTAGAGAGGTAACAATATACTCTCACTAACTGCATGGATGATCTGGTGTTTGATGTTTGGGAAGTATGAAGGACTGGAACAGACTGAAAGCTTTTGTGACCATGCTTCAGACGTATAGTGTGTCGGGCTTGAAGGGTTACCCTTAGAGGCCATTACTTTCATTTCTGTGGGCAACGTACTCAGATCTGAAGTTTACTTTTTTTGCAATAAATTAATAGATAAGCATGCTTTAATGATCTATACCAGATTACTGAACATGCTTGTTATTATCACCAGCTGTAACCTCTAAGGGTTAAACTTTGTGATTTGCATATAATAAGATTCAGAAAATGTCAGCTACTTTTTAATGCATTAAATCTTAATTAAGCCCTTGATATGTTCTCTAACCCCAACCTCCAGAGCTGTTTTTCTGCTGATGGCAGCCTAGTCCAGGCTGGGCAGCAACTGGAGGCCCTGAAGGAGCTGTGTGACACACTGAGCCCAGAGGATGCCCACAGGCTGGCACAGGCTCAGCTCCGTGAGTGTGAGAAAAGACTCGCGGCCATCCAGCGTCAGTTTAGCGGAGACCGTGACACTCCACCACCAGATGCTGGGTGAGGAAACAGCAATAAAAATGGTCAACCAAGGCCAGACCATCCACAATATCAGACCAAATAAACCATGACATTTCTTTAGTTACCAAGAAAAAATTACAGATCTGTACAGATAATTGACACTGACTGTGCATCCAAAACTACATTGTATTAATTTATGAATAAAGTGTTTAGTCTTGATTTAAATAACATTGAATCCTACACTGTATGAGTGCCATGATTAAAAACTGTTACTAAGGTAGTACAAGTATGGAGGAAAAATAAAGTAGGTAGAAAGCAGAGTAAAGGGAAGTGCAAAGTAAAATCCAGTAAAGGTGAAGGACATGCACTACGGTGCTTGGACACCTATGATTGCTGCACGCATGCATATTTTCCTTCTTACACTCAACAAACATATAAACGCAACACCTTTGTTTCTGCTCCGATTTTTCATGAGATGGACTTAAATATCTAAAATTCATTCCAGATACACAATATTACCATTTCTCTCAAACATTGTTCACAAATCAGTCTAAATGTGTGATA
>JBBPDB010042378.1:0-11333 GCA_037974465.1 Brachypetersius altus | reverse complement strand
CTATTGTGCAACTCACACACAAACACACACACACGCGCAACAAACACACTCTCTCTCTCTCTCTCTCTCTCTCTCTCTCACACACACACACACACACACACAGATAAATTAAAAAAAACACACATAAGTCAACCCTACACTATATACAGTCATGCCTCTCCATACACTTACGTACGCACAATTCCTACTATGGATCTCATTTACACACACAAGCGCTGACTCACAGTTCCTGACGTGCTGGCAGACATGCAGCCAGAGGAACATGCTACTTCATAAGGATAATCTAAACATAATCATGGCTTGGGTGTGTGTATGTATTTCTGTATGAGCGTCTCTTTCAGTGTAATTCCATATAGTGTCAGCGAAGTCTGTAATTCACACAATAAGTCTACAATTCAGTAAATGCTATGTATTTTTCAGTTTCTACTAAGAATCAGGGTTCATTATGGATAACTACTTTGAATTATTCTGAATTAATCCCATAATTGTTCACGTCTGCCCTGAATAGCTACTATAAATCCACTCCAGGACTGAACAAAGAAAAATAAGAAGCAAGGAAGGATATATTTACTGAGCTTATTAGTCAGATATTTAAGAATGCCCTGTGTGAAAACTCCAGTATGAAAGAAAAACACAAAATGAAAAGTCAAAAGTTGCTTCATAAACCAGCACTGATACGGATGAGCTAATTAAGAGCGTTCAAAAACTTCCCGCATCAAAAAAATGTTTTTTTTAACCACTGAAGGCCTGACATCAGAAGACTGACTGTAATAGCAGGATGTACAGAGCAGAGGCTTGCACTGGGGAGATTAAAGTGAAAAGCAGCCAGAAGCTGATGAGCAGAGGGATTAGGTTAAACACATACACACTAAACACACATACACAAACACCTCTCGCTTTCATATCACAGAAAGGCATCTTGCCCTCCTGCCAACCTCTTCATTTTGGAATCTACTGTCTCCTTATGTCCCCTGTGGCCTACTTCCAAACACTATCTCCCCCCCCTCTCTCTCTGTCTCTGTCTCTCTCTCTCTTACTCTCCCCTCTGTTCTTTGCTTCTTTTCCAGCATTGCTCCCTCTTTCATTATTTTTCTTGTTCATTTTCTCTTTCTTCAGTAAAACGCCGCTTTCTTTCCTTCTTTCTGTCTTTCTCAAAATCTCTCTCTCTTATTCTTTTGCTCTTCCCTCTGTTTTTCTCTGTGCTTTTTCAGCATTGAGCTCTCCTTTATTATTTTTCTTTTATTTTCTTTTTACACTTTCTTTCTTTCTTAACACCCCCTCTCATCGCCTGGGGGCCTCAATAGCATGGATTTAAGTTGCTTTACAGGTTTAAGATACAGCTGTGGACTACTTGAGCACTGATGTACGTCGCTCTGGATAAGAGCATGAGCCAGATGCCGTAAATGTAAATGTTATTATATATTCGTGAGAACATTGTGTAATACTATATCTAAGTTTTTCCATGTCCACATCCAAATCCTGCAATGGATCTAACAAAAACAAATTTGTCTCTTTGATTTTCCCTAAAAGTTTAATTTTGTGATTTTTTTTTTCATTAATTATTCAAGCTGCTTCTCTTAGTTAGGGTCATGGGTGATGTTTGAGCCAGTCCCATCAGAGGAACACCTTGGACAGGTCTGTGTTGAAAACAGTGCCAGCAAAATATTACTGCTTCAACAAATTTCCCAGCACTCCCATTAAGGCGAGGACATTTGGTTCCCACAATGGGATAAATGCAAAGCCACTTTACATCCCATATATCTGTGGGTAATTATGTTTCGTTTTATTCTTCCGCAGTGTGTGTTTCTCTCAGCCTTTTCTCTCTTTCATCCTCCACCCAGCAGCATCAGTAACTCTGCTCTCTGCTCCCTTTCACACTTTTTATTATTTTCCCTTTTCATTGGAGTCATGTTTCTCCTCCCATTTCACAAGGACTCCTGTTTTTCATTCATTCGGCTCATCCTTTAAAACTCATATATAAAAAGACCTCTTACCAAACCCTTTTCTTATATTTCCACTCACTGCCCACTTTTTTAGAGACAGCGCTATATAACTTCACCCCAAACCCAAACTAAATCCTTATCTCCTAATCCTTACCATGGTACTAAAGCTAGCCCTCACCTAAACACTACTGAGATTCAACCAGATACAAAATTAATTAACTCTTTAATTGTTTATTATTTTAAAAATAACCATGTAATTCATCTCATTTTAATAAAATAATTAGTATATGGTTAAAATAATTGAAATTATGTCATGGCATAGGTCTATGGATAATATATTGAGTGATGGAGACAGATATGACACTGATATGATAGTGTGTGTTTATCAGGCACAGCCGTGTTGAAGGGGTTTTATACATCTCAGTGACTCTGCTAAGATCTTATTTTGAGCATACAGTATCAGGACACCATGACCATTACACCATCGGGGACTTTAATGACATTGCATTCAAGTACATAAACTTTAATATAGGGTTGGTCCCCCCTTTGGAATCTCCTTGGAAGTCTCTACAGGATTTTGGAGTATATGTGGGAATTTGTGACCATTCCTTCTGTAGAACATTTATGAGGTCAGACAATGATGACTGGCTCACAATCTCAAGTTCAAGTTCATCCCAAAGGTGTCGGATAAGGTTGAGGTCAGGGCTCCGTGTGGGCCAGTCAAGTTTTGTACACTGAACTCATCCAAACACGTCTTTATGGATCTTGCTTTGTGCACTGGGACACAGTCATGCTGGAACAGAAAAGGTTCTTCCTCAAACTGTGCCCACAAAGTTGAAAGCAAAGTTGACCAAATGTCTTGGTATTAGAATTAACCCTCACTGGAAGTAAGGGGCCTAGACCCCGAAACACTGGTGTGTCCCAATACTTTTATCCATATGGTGCCTCATCAGGAAAAACTATGTGTGAAACAGTGGAAGACAAAAGAGGAAAAAGAAGGTCAGCAACACGATGGATGGATACAATCAAAGATTTCATGAACAAGTCATCAAGAAGCCTAAATACCCAAACAGAAGACAGGAAATACTGGACAAACACTATCCATATGGTTGCCAGGAGTCAGAATTGACCTGATGATAATCCAAATATTAGAGCAGCTCTGATGTCAGAAACTGGCCACTGGCGAAGGGCGACAGGATGTCCAACACAAACTGTGTATTAACAGACTGGCGACAATCTACACACCAGCAAGGTGAGGCTACAAACAAGGGGGTCTAACAAAGTGGCCAGGAAATAGTTCACTACATGTATAGTTTTCTTTCTTTCTTTCTTTCTTTCATTCTGTCTTCCTTTCTTTTACATTTCTATACTTCTTGCTTCATTCTTTCGTGCTTTCTTTATTTCCTTCCTTTCCTTCCTTCCTTTCTTTATCACTTTCTTTCTTTCTTTCTTTCTTTATCTCATTATTTCCTCTCTTTCTTCATTTTTCAATCCTTCCTTCCTTTTCATTCTTTCTTTCTATCTGTTCCTCTTTCCATTTCTTTCTCTTTCTTTCTTTCTTTCTTTCCTATATTGCACATTTCCCTTTAGAATAAAATATACCAGGGCTATACAAAAAACAACAGAAACAGCACAATAAGCACTCATTCTCAAACTGGCCATTTTTTGGGAAACAGTACTACTGTAAAACCTGTCTTTCTTGTACACTTTGGAACTACAGTCTCTAACTGTATACCTGCAGAGTGCACAGTTTTGACCCTGGGGGACCGGTGTCCATTACAGTTGTTTGTTTGTCAGACTCAGCCCAATACATTTATTCCAGTGTATCACACACTAACATGGCACTATTGAGAACTGTCCACCAGACCACATCCAGCCATTGTCAGGTAGAAGGAGGCTGATAAACTGTATTACAGATGAGCTAAAGTCAATAATTGCAACATTAAAACGCGCACTTATGGTAGGTGTTTCTGATAAAATGGCCAAAAAGTATTTCCATGATGTTAGTTTGCACACCCTGAACTTTCTTTCTCTTCATTCTCCATAATCGAGTCCAAACTAAATGGTGAGTTTGTAGAGCCTCCTACTGGTCATACTGAGTATTTCAGCTTACATAACAGACATTTAACCCGCCACAAGCACACATTAGGCTTAACTGCACACAGGGAGGTATGTCCGTGGAAGCTATGAGATTTACATTAAGATATACAAAGTGACCGATCTATACTTAGAAAAAAGGTCTTAAATTTCTTATCTGAAGGTTATTAGGAAAAGAGCAAACAGTAGTTCTTATGCAGAGAAAGAAGCTCCTGTCTGGCGGGCGGCTGCAAAAATGTTGGGGCATTTACTGTAAAAGCTGGTTATGATTTCCATAAGGCAAGTCTACATGACAGGTCTTGCTAACCAAGCTTAATTCTGTGTGTATACGGATCAAAACCCCTGCTCATTTGTGCCAGTCTTGCTGTCTTGTGTTATTGTTTCCACCGGGCAAGAAATAAGGAAAGGCAGACAGTAAATTACAGACTGGGCAGAAGCTGCGGCTGACATTAGCAAATAAGAATGCGAGAGGTGGCGAGCTAGCCGGAGGCTGGAAATGAGAGCAAAGCTAATTTGGTGCTGGACATGTGGGTGACTTTCAAACTGTTCAGGAAAGTGAGGTTTTACTGAAAATGGCAGGGAGACACACCATGTGAGCCAATTCGAGAAGAGAGGAGAAGAGAAGAGGAGAAATCAGGAGAAAAGAAAAGAAATCAGGAGGAGAAAAGTGAAGAGATGAGAGGAGAATAATTTAGAGAACAGAGGAGTAAAAGAGAACAGATAAGACATGAAGAAGACAGAATAGAATGGAATAAATAAGAGATGAGATGAAATGATAGAAAAGGACAGAGGAGGAAAAGAGAGGAGGAAAGACAGGATTTCTCTGACCTACTTACAGCTGCTCTCTACCGAATGAAAACGTACCGCACCCCTGAAACAGAACTCTCCAACACACACACGCACACACACACTGCGTGCTCCACCTAACCCAAACCTAACCTCAATGACCAAAGATCAGTCTGATCTTCGGTCATCTGCAGTCTTTTTCTTTTTTGAAGGAAAAAGCATTTTCCTTATTATCCCAACAACCAAACAATATTTTGGGGAATATGGTCCTCACAAAGAGATAAAAACAGACAGACAGATTTACATCCTGGAAATAGGTCAGCAACTGTTACTGTGTGTTTGCTCACTAATGTAAGCAAACCAATACCATATCAAAATGGCTGCCTCGCACCAGCTGTGGTCATTTTCCTTTTGTGTACGATTCACTGGCTGTCTGTTATAGTCCAGCCACGCACGGCAAATTAAGCTCATTATATTTCATACAGTAAAGACTTCTGCCTTTGTGCAGAAACATCTATTAATACACACACCCTGTGTGCAGAAGCCCAAACTACATTGTGCTGCAATATGTAATTTCCTGTGGATGAGCCCTGCTGGTGCGTCACTAATTTCCAAGCGCAAATAAATCCTAGAGATCTAATTAGGCCTATTACCTACCAGGGATCACACTATGGTGATTAAAACAGATTTGAATAGTTACAGAGCAGTGATAAATGAACGAGAAACAGCTCCCCCACCCTAAATAAAGTCACCTCCTGAACTGTCATTATTGAGGCAAACAAAACAGTTCTGCAAAGAAGTCAGATTTACAGAGTTTTCACACACAAAGTCAGTCAGCCCAAACATATTTGGTGTGACATTTGCTTTAGTTTTGGGCCTGATCCATTCGGATCCACGTGAAAACTTGTTGAAATATCTCATCAGTTAACACTATACAAACCACATTCCTAATCATCGCACACTGTCAAGTTGTGTTAAGGATTCCTGCACTTTTTAATGTGCATTGCTAACAAAATCTCTTGAGCACATACACTTCCAGTCAAAAGGTTGGATACACCTTCTCATTCAATGATTTCCTCAATTATTTTTTATTGGCTACATTGTAGATTAATATTGAAAACATAACCTACTGCTCTGACAACAGTTTTGCACTCGTTTTTGCATTTTTTCAATCAGATTTATGAGGGATTGACCTGGAATGTTATTTAATTAACAGGTGTTCTTCGTCAAGAGTTTATTAGTGCAATTTCTGCCTTCTTAATGTGTTTGGGATCAGTTGTGATGGGAGCATTGGTACACAGTTAGTAATTCTATTCCTCTACGGTTCAACTCCACATTATGGCAAGAACCACTAAAGAAACAACAGTTCATCATTACCTTATTACAAAACATATTCTGGTTTAACACTTTATTTGTTTACTGCAGAATTCTTTCATAATTTTGTTTGTTTTCAATATTAATCTACAATACAGGAAATAATAAAAACAAAGAAAAACATTGAATTACAAAGTGTGTCCTAACTTTTGACTTGTAGTGTAAAGCTAAGGCCACGCCCAATGCTAAGAGGCTTGAGTGGTCGAAGACCAGTGAATCTATGTTCACTGGAATAATGGAACTCCATCCAGCACCTTTGGAGTTCTGATGGTAACTAATCATTCAGTAATGCTCTTGAGGCGAATACAATAAAATATTCCAACATTTAGTGTAAAGCCGTCCCAGAAAAGCCAAGTCAAGTCATGTAGGTTCATTGTCACTTCAACCATAAATACAGTACACAATGAAGCAAAACAACGTGCCTCCAGAACAATGATACAACACAAGAGCTGAAACAGAACACCACACACATACAAGTGCAGGAGTGTAAATAGCATGTGTAAGAAAAGCACAAGAGTAACGAAACTACAGGACAAGTCAACAATTTGTGCAGTCTACAGCTACAGTACTAGTTTGGATGAATTCAGTATTATGAAAGATAATGTACTGGGCAAATATAGCAGCAGCAGGGCAGAGAATATGCAGTATAATAATAAAGAGAGGGGTAGAGGCAACTGGAGTGTCAGCTTTTTAGTGTGGATATGCAGTGAAGGCTCTCATGCTACAGAAACTTTTGTCATGCAGGAAGAGGGAAAAGAGGTTGCATGAGGCGCATGTGGGGTCTTTGAAAAAGCCATCAGGAGAGTGCACTTGGGGGGGGGGCGGTGCACTCAGTCTCTGCAGGAAGTAGAGACACTGCTGGGCCTTCTTGATGATGGAGCTGGTGTTGAGGGTCCACGTATCGTTCTCTGTGAATGTGGTGCTCTGGACGATCTCTACTGAGGAGCAGTTGATGTTAAACAAAGAGATTGAAGATGTTTATGAGAACATCTGGCAGCCGCACATCCTCTGAGCACATGACCATTCTGATCTGACAGCCTTCCTTGGGTTGACTCTGAGCCGAGTTTTCCCCAAATCCCCTTATCTGTGCGCCCTGCTAGCCAGTGTTTTTCCCTGGACAATAAACTGGACTACACCCGACTCCAGCATACTACCCAACAACAGAAACTGCTGTGTTTTTTCAGCACATATGGTTCAGTGACAGCATCATTGGAATGGCTACATGAATTAGCAGCATACTAATGTACTGCAGTGACGGTAATATGTAACGGAGTGGCAAGACAAGAGGTGGTGGGCTGTGTGTGCATATCAACAGTTTGTGACTGTTAGATGCAGACCAATTTATTTATCATGGGAATTCATCACTGTGCTCACATTCGTGCTGTACATCCCACCCTGTGCTAATGCTAGCAATGCGCTGGCCGAACTTTATGGAGACATCAGCAAGATCCAAAACTAAAACCACAAATCTCCAGTCAGTTCTCCCAAATTCCTGTCAGTATGTGGACTTTCCGATGAGGGGGCAAACATGATGGACTGTATTTACACCACAAACATGTACCACACTGAGCCCTGCCCCATCTCAGCCACTCTTGAAACGCACCAAGCCCATTCTGAAGCAGATGAAGATCTGACCCCAGGTGCCATTTCTGCCCTTCCAGACTGCTTTGAGAACACTGACTGAGACATGTTTAGGGAGGTTGCAACGTTTGGCAGCTCTACCAATCTGGAGGAGTACACCACGGCTACATTAGCAAGTGCTTTGATGATGTCACTATCTCCTACACATGCAGCTTCTGAGATGTTTATGGTGTGGTGGATTGCTTTTCATGTTCAATGAGATGGTTACACAACAGCATCAATAATCAAGTAACCCCTGCCCCACTGTCAAGCTGTATCAGACAAATTAATAATGCATGATTACTTGGAGAGCTTCAGCTTCCTCTTGAATAAACCCCATGATCCCACTAATAAACTACTGTAGAGTATTATCTGGTCCTTTTTATCTGTAGTCTTTTTTGTATATGTTATCTGTATGTTCTGTTCTGCTTTTCTTCTTTATATTTATTCTTTTTTATGAAAAGTTAGAGGTTGTCCTTTTGCAAACAGGTGTTTTTGCTTTCAGGCTTAGATAAACGTTGGCTGAAAGGCAAGTTCACTCCTTAAAGTGCAGGTTCCTTATTCAGCTATTACTCTTAAAGGAGTTGCTACAATCTTGTAGATTAATCTTGGGGCAGCATTTGACAACAGGATCTGCTTTTACATATAACCTAGCAGTGTTGGCTATAGCCCAGCAGAGTAGGAATGCTTATCTCATAATTAATATAGTGGGGTCTGATCAGTCCTCCAGTGCTGTTTTGAATCTCTGTCTGTAATGGTAAAGTTTTGTCATAGTGTGTCTAAAACCACAAGTCTATGCCAAGAACAAAGAACAAAGAACTGGATGCAGTTTTAGTGGGATGTAGGTGACTATTGGCTTCTAGTGTTTATTAGCAATGTCAGCCTTGTAGCTCCAGTTTAAAAGTAGAAGCTACATTTGGATATGAACAGTTTCTTGGCTGATTGGCTACATTTGTGGTGAGTGGTAAATTTTGCCAAACTATTACTTTAAGGCATTATTAGGTTACTAATATCAAACTAATATATCTTTAGTGAAGAATGAAAGGGTTGTTCCACATCTGAACACTTTTTAGAATTTAAACGTTTAAATATCATACTTTACTGTAATTACTGTAAATGAATTTGCACTGTGGCCTAGTCTAACCTGACTATTTTAAAACGGGGACAGGAGGAATAGAACAAAGCCATCTCTGTGTCCTCGGGACCCTTGTGATTACTGTTTGGCATGTGATAAAAGCTCGTGATTAGCGTTAGCCTTGCCATGGTGCAAGGAAAACAGCATGAGAGGCAACCACAGGTATCGCAGAAGTGCAAAAGGTGAAAGAGATCGTTCTGCTGTGATTAAGGACAGAAACATGTTTACCTTGGACAAAGACTGGTCGGTATCAGCATACCCATACCCTGGTACTGTCTGTACACTGCCTGGTCACTTTATTGGAAACCCCTCCCTTGTTGATCCACCTTGCTGCTGTATTGCTAGAAACTGTCCCATCTGTAACTGTTTGTGTTAGGTATTTCTCTAGCCTTTAATCTGCAGTCAATTTCAGACCACAAAGTGCCTCTGGCTGGATACTTCTACACTGTATTTAAACTGTAGACACCACCCAAACAGTGATGCATCCTCATACACTATATATAAGGTCATATAAATGGGAATTTGTGTAACTATTAGCAGTTCACATGTATGTACAACAAGCAGAGGGGCATCACAAACATACATTGCTGCGATCACAATACGTCAAATAATCTGCTTAAATACATTTTCTGACCCGATTGCAGCTTGTTACACAAACTTTGCAGTTCCACCCATTGCATGCTGAAGAGGCAGAGTTTAAAAGACAGTGAAATAACAGTCATCCACAAGCTTGAGACAAAACAAAGCACAGAGGTTTAGTGACAAGGAGAAATTGGTGACTTTTTTCCCATCAAAGCATTCTAAAAGAATGTAATCACACTCCTGCTAAGAATCTGAGAGTTTAAACTGTATTTTTCTGATGGTAAATGTGGTTAAAGCAGGAAAAATGGGCAAGGGTAAGGATCTGACGGGTAGAACAGTTTCCTATTATCTGTCTGTCAGGGGGTTTGATATATTAGACAGTCAGTGAATAGTCAGTTCTTGAAGCTGGAAGTGGAGAAAATGTGCTAGTATAGGGATCTGAGCAACTTTAACAAGGGCCAAATTCTGATGACTGGTTTAGAGCATTTGCAAAATGGCAGGTACTGTGGGGTGTTTCTGATATGCAGTGGTCAGTACCTAGAAAAGGCCATCAAAGGAAGGACAATTAGTGAACTGACAACAGAGCAGAACACACAGTATATTGTGGCAGAATGGTTTAATATTGTGGCTGATTGGTGTCAAAATATTTCTATGGACAGTAACCACTCAGTTTTATGGGGATCAGCAATCACGGATTCAGCTTTTGAGAACCGAACTGTATTATCACCACCAGTGGTGGTAATACACTGAAAAGTTGTCAACTGCCATAAAAAAAGAAGAAGGAGAAGAAGAAGACTGCTGCTGCATGTAGCATGACTGCTCCGTGTCATGTCTTCATATTTATTGTTTTACCCCCCACCCCCAATTTTCAATAGCTATCTCAGTTTATTTAGTATTAATAAGCTGTGCCCTGTCTAAACATGTAGGTAGAGAAAGTTATTTCAACATTTCTTTTGTGTCTTTGAGTCTTTGGTTTGGCTCGCGGCACTCTGCTAATGCTAACCGTTTTAAGCAATAACGTTTTCTGATTCTGATTATTTATTTACCTTTCCATTTTCTTTAAGGGTAATGCATTAAATTTAGTTTATTTGGGAGGATATGTAGGGTTTACACAATAAAAATAGGCATTTTTAGGCATTTTTTAAATCAAAACACAACAACACAGTTTTTCACTATACGCAGGTGCTCTTGGAACATAACCCCCATACGGATAATAGATGCTAATGGGCATGACAAAAGCATGACATATACATGAAGAATAGCCCAGTATAGTTTCTTGTGACAGGGTTGAGAGTACTGTGTAGAGTAGATGGAGCAGGGCGGCAGAAAGCAGATCTCCAGGTCATTAGAGCTCCTTCAAAGCTACAGAGAGCATGTCTGTTCCAGCTCAGTTACTAATTAACTCAATATCGGCAGAATGAGTAGCACCTGAGTCATGATAAGTGAGTCAGTTAAAAGGAAGAGAGGGACGGAATAAACAGAGAAAAAGCAAAAACGTGTCTCTCTACAAACCCATAATTCTGCTCTGTTTGTATTTCAGTTTTATACAGTGTATACTACGCATGATTCACTATCTACTTTTTTCAGCGTCAACTGTACCTATAATTAATTATTTAGGAACGACAATTAATTATTTAGGAACGACAATTAATTATTTAGGAACGACAATTAATTATTCAATCTCTGCTCTAAATTATTCAGCAACTACTATGAATTATTCAGTATATACAGGGTGGGCCATTTATATGGATACACCTTAATAAAATGGGAATGGTTGGTGATATTAACTTCCTGTT
>JBBPDB010042302.1:0-11336 GCA_037974465.1 Brachypetersius altus | reverse complement strand
GCTAGACTTATTATTCTTCATTTCAGTTCATAGTCTTGTTTCTATGTGTAAAGTGTGTATCTGCGCTCAGTGATATCTCGTATGAAATTTAAAAATAGTAGAATAATGAATATATATTTAGGGGGGCTTGGGATCATTTTAATAGACCTAACGACGCCCATGCTTCATGTCCTGTAAGAATGTCATTGGCATGAGGGGTATACTTGGTCTGCAACAGTGAATGCCAGGACCTCAGGTTGCCCAATAAAAAACTTCCAAGAGTATCTAGACCCATGACCCCGACACCAGTTCACTGGTTACTTGGTGCACTTTTGGTAGGTACTAACTACTGCATACTGCAACACCTACAAGGCCTGCCATTTTGGAGATACTCTGACAGTAGTTTTAATGACATTTGTGTGAAGCAGCATTTATGAATGAGTTAATTGGGATGTTTTTCACATCACCGGTCACCGATCTTAAGCCTTTAAGAGTCTATTAAATTTCTTTCTGGACCAAGTGTCAGCTTTAAAAGTCAGTGGTACTGAAGTTTGAGGCTGATAAGTTCTGTTCCAGTGAGCATTTTGAATGGGGATGCATTCTAAATCTCCAGTCCCATTAGATCAGGCTCACGGCTGCAGACCCATAACAGATCAATGGATGTCTTTCCCATTCAGCTCTTTTAATGAACGACAGAATGAATGACACAATCACTGACAGAAAACAGATAGTTCCAGTTCTAAAGCTGGCCATGCCACATTTAAAGCTGCATGTATACACACATTCTGCATTAAAACTGTCACGGTTCAGTCAGCGGCCGTTAGGGGGCCGCTGCTTTTCTGTTCTGTTTGTGTTCTGGGCTTTTATTTTGGTATTTTTGCTTGGTGTCACGTGTTCTTGTTGCCCTGTGGTTTTCTGTCCTTGTGTCATGTTTTCCTAGGTTCCATCTGTCTTGTGTTTGTGTCGTCATTAGTTCCCAGCTGGTTTGTGTTCCCCCTGTTTCTGTTCCCTTTATATAGTCCCGTGTGAGTTCATCCCCGTTGTCTGTCCATCATCATGTAGAGCGTCATTTCCTGAGCGTCTGTTTGAGCTTATGTTTACTCTGGTCCTGAAACCCTGTTCTTTGTTTTGGACCACGTGCCTCTGTTCCTTTCTGTTCTAGTTCAATAAAACTCATCTGTAACCCCTATCTCCAGCCTGCTCCTTCCATGATAGCTCTCAGTTGTGCAGGCCTAGCCCACACCGCTGTGGCAAAAACACACACATTCTGCATTGAAATGCCAAGTTGTTCTAAACTATTGTGCTGTTCTTGGAATACATGAATCATTTTTGTATCGCGTGACACTCATTCTCTGTTTATTGTTATTAATGATGCAAAAATTTAATGAATAAATAAATAAATAAATAAATAAATAAATAAAAACACACACATTGGAACACATTGGAACTTCAAATAACTAATTTCAAGCTTCAGCTAAATAAGTGATATAATCCATCACATATATTCCATTAAATATTTCCATTAAATTTCAAGGCAGTAGAGCAGAGGCTCTACTCTGAGCCACTTCCAGATGTCAGAGCTCCTCTCCCTCTCCCTAAGGCCATGTCCACACGTACATGGGTATTTTTGAAAACAGTGCTTTTTCTATCCGTTTTGGCCTTTCATACACGTGTAAACAGCATTTTGGATCGATGAGATCTGAGGTTTTTGAAAATTCTGGCCAAAGCGGCAATTTTTGGAAAGTCGGACCATTTAGGGTCGTACCGTATGCCATTTACTCGTTTATCTTAGGTTTTACTCCACAGTGCCCAACACATACAAAGTACTACTGCTCTGAACCTTGATAGAAGCTTTGGCATGTTTATATACTAGGCGTGTTATTAATTTACAACAATTATTCACTGGAAAAATATGCTACCCATAAAAATGTGCTACCGTGACCTCGAGTAACCTAGTATTAGGGAAGCTGGTTTATCTTGCGGTTGACACTGGTCTACAGTGATTAATATCGTAAAAGCTCTTTTACAAAGGATATATATATATATATATACATATATACACAGAGTGAATATAGAAGTAAATATACGAACACTGTAGACACACACTGTTACAGAATGGAGTTGACAATAACAGTTGAAATGCACCATTTTACGTTGCCCAACATTTTGCCCAGTGGTTCCAAAAAATTGTACGTGTTCTATCAGGATAATTGCACTCAAGTAATATTGCACATAATTATGTTCAAATAATATTGCACATCGGAGAAACTGTCATGGTGTATTGGATGTGTGTGTATTTTTGGTCATCTGCAAGGTCTGTGTTGTGGAGTCTGACAGCGGTTGGAAGGAAAGACCTGCGGAATCTCTCCGTCCCACACTGTGGGAGCAGCGGCCGCCACTGAAGGAGCTGCTCAGAGTCTCCTGCATGGGGTGGGAGATGTTCTCCAACAGGGATGACCGCTTAGACACCGTTCTCCTGTCACTCACCGCCTCCACTGGGTCCAGAGGGCATCCCAGAACAGAGCTAGCCCTCCGGATCAGCCTGTTCAGCCTGTTCAGCCACCGGCCTGCAGCTGTTGAGGTCCTTGGGATGTGGGGTCCTCGGCACTGGGACCACACAAGAGCTCCAATACCCCACGCAGTTGGTCTGTTCTGATGCGATCTGGTCCCACTGCCTTCCTGGCTTTGATCCTCCTCAGTTCCCTCCTGACCTGGATGGTTGAGAGAGACAGGCTGGAGCCGTGTGCTGGGTGTAAACTGGATGCCGTGGTTGGAGGGGAGGAGCCATGAGCAGAGTGTGTGGAGGAGGTGGTAAGTGACTGAGGTGGAACAGAGGTGGAGGTATCTGCAGCATCCTGGATGACTCAAACCAGTTCATTGGCCCACCCCACATCCCCCACCTGCACGGTTATGTCCGGAGTTAGAGGTGTTCAGCCAGGTCTCCATTATCATCATGATGCTACGCTGCCGGAGTTCAGTCTGGTCCATCTTGTTAGGAAGAGATCTCGCTTTTCCCATGACTACAGAAGGGAGAGGTGGCCTGTATGTCTCCTTCTCAGGCGATGATGCTCCCTCCCGGCACAACTTTTCCGTCTCCTCCTCCTCCTCAGTTCATTGGGGATGTCCGATTTGGCTGCCAGCAGCACCGCTGCAGGGTGCAGCGCAGTGTTGCCAACTATTTTCAATGGAAAGTAGCTAAAGTTTGCTCGAAAAGTCGGCAAATGTCGCTAAATGACGTCATGCGTATATTTGCATATTGATGACGTCGTTTTCCCTAATCCTTCCTCACGTGTCCAATATAGAATGAACTTAAGCTCTGTAACAGTGAGTAATATAAGTGCATCAGAAGAAAAAATAAGAAGAAAGGGTCAAATTAAATAGTTTTATTTCAAGCAAAGGAGAAGCAGGTAAGTGATTGGTCCGTGGCAACACCGTTTGCACGTACGCAGCTCATTCACATCTATGCGGTCACGCGAATATGCTGCTCCTCGCGCTTACAGGACAGTACTGGCGACATTTGGAAAGTCGCTGAGGTTTGTCTAAAAGTCGTCAAGGGGGTCTGAAAAGTCGCTAATTCTAGAGACAAAGTCGCTTAGTTGGCAACACTGGTGCAGCGCCAACAGCTAATCTCGACTGTAAACAAAAGGCGCATGTGTTTCCCAACACGGGCTAAAAAAGTACAGAATACCATAGAAAAATGGTCAAAACCAGATTTAAGCTACTAGGATTTAAGTTAGTAAGATTAAATAAAACAATTAAGAGGATAAAGCAGGACGAAGCTCAGAAATGAGCAGAGCTGCTGTAACTGGGTCTGTGTCTTAGCCGTCATTACGTGAGCAATTTTCTCAGCGTTAGAACCTGACTGTAAAAACTAGCTCTCTGCACCACTAAACATATATCTGTCTATCTATCCAAGCTCTTCTTATTTAATTTTTTTTCTCTGATTATGCATATTTTTTGCCTATTTCTCGTCAGTATCAGTGTTATAAACTGTATGAACTGTATCAACTTAAAGGTAGCATTTTTCAACAAGGTACCACAGACACTGTCTCTGGTAATGACGCCCCCCCTCCAAGGCTTCTGATTGGACACCAATCCTATACAGGTTATATCTCCGGCGATTGGGTGTGGACCGAGATATTTTTTCAGAAAATACCCAGAGCTTGTGCCCATAGCTGAGGGTTAAAAAAAAAAGGAATCAACTGGTAAACTGAGAGCTTCCAACTCTGAAGGACATCTTCCTGTGTCTTGGCCACAGACTTGAAAGTGTTGAACCTCATCATGACCACCTCACATTCAGCTGCAAACTGACCCATCAATTAACTCAAGAAAACCACATCATTAGCAAAAGAACAGTGACTCTGTCCTTGAGCATCACACACACAATGGGAGATAAGGTACAGCCTTTGTGAAGTACATCATGCACAGCTTTAATTGCAGTTATGCAGGACCAAATGGCTCATAGCAGCAAACCTGGCACCGCATACTTCCATAGCGCCCCTCACAAGACACTCCAAGGAACATGAGCTGTGTCCGAAAAGTGCACTTGTTCACTTGTTCACTACATAGTGTTTTCTATTTAGAGGGCTAACTAGTGAACAAGGCGACGTTTAGTTAATTTCAGACACTCAGGATGTTGCTTAAATAGTGGATCTCGGCAATTTATCTCTGTCGCGTAAACACTCGTCTCATCTCTCTGGTTCAGACACAGCCCGCACAGGAGGCGGGGTCTGGTGTGCAGGCTGTGGTACGCGATATGGCCGGCTCAAACTTGACATCAGCCCACCGGGCAAATGCTCAGTCCGCCGATGTCAATGTTGGGCCATTGTGGAATCCCGTCTGCCGGCCCGGGTCTCCTCCCACACCCCCCGCCCACCTGGGCCATGGCTCAAACTGCCTGGGCCGATTTTTTTGTAGCAGTCCAGCCCTGGATACTCCTGTCTTCCACGGAGAGAGAGAGAAAAAAGTGCAAGTGTAACTGAATCTCCTCCGTTTGAAGTCCCACTTTCCCCCGTCTCTCCTCCCTCCGACTTTAGTGCGATAACAGTAGTGTGCAACGTGTCCGAAATGTGCACTCGTTCACTATGTAGTGCATGGTAAAAGAAACACGCAGTGCATGATGGGATATGTGTGTTCCTGTAGTGTACAGTGTCTGGACATCATGGTGATTTTGTAGCGCACTAAGTAGTGGGTGAAACTGACACTTGAAATTTCAGACACCACTACAAAATGGCTGACTCACTACATAGTGCCCTATATAGTGAACGAGTGCACATTTCGGACACAGCTATGGTCTTCTCCAGATACACAAAGCATATGCAAACTGGGTTAGCAACCTCCCATGACTCCTCCAGTATCCTTGCAAGCATAAGGAGCTGGTCTGCTGCCAAGACAGAATCCCTTTTGTTCCGCCTCAGTTTGAGTTTCGACAGTCCGCCGCAGTGTCCATTTATCATATCATTTATAAATACCTGTTATTAATGTAATTTATCATTATGTGGTGAAAATATAAAAGTGCTCAGACATCCGGAGAGTCATGCTTTATTGTTAAAGCTTATAAGTCGTCATAAATGCATTAATTCAATATATAGAGTTTTGTTAATAAAAGCAAAAACTTAGTAGAAATGAACTCTTTGACATGAATTTTTTCTAAGAACAAGAAATTTCTTTAAAGTGTGGATTAATTTATACATTCTAGACTACTGGAAAAATAAAGACATTTAAATAGCAAATTGACAATACAGTAACTGACTGTAAGAAATATGTAGAAGTTTGTACTGAAAGAAAACTGTGTCCTGGAATTCTTTTCTACTTTATTTCTCCTGCTGAGTGACCACACTAAGAGCCAAATATAGCTGCTTATAAGGTCATTCTTAATTAAACTTCCCTGGAGCAGCTCAACTATAGGACATATTTTAGTTGTTGCTTAATTTGGCCAAGGGAAGCCTCGGATGAACTGTTCTTCATTGCCATTGTTCCCTCCTTGAACACTATCCACTCTGTTTGGTAGCAAACTAGACACCAATTGAAATAATGCATGCTGCCATTGATGGTTAATTTAAGGCAATAGACTAAACAAACATGTCTGAGACATATGGTAAGTTTACTTGGACCATTTTGTTTGTTTATATGCCTTAATAATAGTACATTTACATTTACAAGGCGACTTCCATTCCCTACCTACAGGGGGCAGTCTCTCCCTGGAGCAACTCAGGGTTAAGGGTCTTGCTCAGGAACTCAGTGTTGGTCTCGAACCCATGACCTCTTGGTCTAGAGGTGAGTATCCTACCCACCACTGCTCGTGTTCATGTCTCTGTCTCTGTCTCTCTCTTGCTCTCTCTATTTCTCTCTTACACCTGGCTCATGCTTCCCCTGTCCAGGTCTGCTATGCCATGGAAGTCTGCTACACTCTCTGGGCCTAGTGTGTTTGGCTCATCCCAGCCTCACTGCTCAGGACCATGCAGACTGTCCGAACTGCCTGTGGGTTTTCTCCTTTATCTGCTGCCTTAGATGCTGGGTGTATGCGGTGTCCAGGCCTCTATCATGGGGCATGAGCGTACAACCCTCACAGCTAGCTCCATGATGAGGACTTGCTGGGTGCCACTCAGGGCTGCTGGGCCGCCTAATTGAGTGTGTGGTGGGCCCCTCCTGTGAGATATGACAGTCTGCCCGTCAGTGAGCACTTGTGTGTCTGGTTTGTGTAGGTCCCACTTGTCAGGTATGTGTGTGACTTCACTGGCGTGGACCTCGTACGTACCCTAGTCAGACATGTAAATGTTTTCAGAGAGGGTCTTAGCCTATCAGAACTCAGTATATGTTAAGGTGAGGGCCTTAGCCTATCAGAACCCAGTATACGTTAAGGTGAGGGCCTTAGCCTATCAGAACCCAGTATATGATAAGGTGAGGGTCTTAGCCTATCAGAACTCAGTATATGTTAAGGTGAGGGCCTTAGCCTATCAGAACCCAGTATATGTTAAGGTGAGGGTCTTCGCTTATCAGAACTCAGTATATGTTAATGTGAGGGCCTTAGCCTATCAGAACCCAGTATATGTTAAGGTGAGGGCCTTAGCCTATCAGAACTCAGTATATGTTAAGGTGAGGGTCTTAGCCTATCAGAACCCAGTATATGTTAATGTGAGGGCCTTAGCCTATCAGAACTCTGTATATGTTAAGGTGAGGGTCTTAGCCTATCAAAACCCAGTATATGTTAAGGTGAGGGTCTTAGCCTATCAGAACTCAGTATATGTTAAGGTGAGGGCCTTAGCCTATCAGAATTCAGCATATGTTAAGGTGAGGGTCTTAGCCTATCAGAACTCAGTATATGTTAAGGTGAGGGTCTTAGCCTATCAGAACTCAGCATATGTTAAGGTGAGGGTCTTAGCCTATCAGAACCCAGTATATGTTAAGGTGAGGACCATAGCCTATCAGAACTCAGTATATGTTAAGGTGAGGACCTTAGCCTTTCAGATCTCTGTATATGTTAAGGTAAGGGTCTTAGCCTATCAGAACTCAGTATATGTTAAGGTGAGGGTCTTAGCCTATCAGAACTCAGTATATATTAAGGTAAGGGTCTTAGCCTATCAGAACCCAGTATATGTTAAGGTGGGGGTCTTAGCCTATCAGACCCCAGTATATGTTAAGGTGAGGGTCTTAGCCTATCAGATCTCAGTATATATTAAGGTGAGGGTCTTAGCCTATCAGAACCCAGTATATGTTAAGGTGAGGGTATATGGTAATATAGCTTGCCTGATCCTTGTGCAAATCCTGTGTGTTTCTGTAAAACAGTTGCCCATTTGTTCCCTGTCTGTTATCCCCTTGCTGCATGAGTCATCTATGCCCTTGTTTTAATACCTGATCCCCAAGCTTCTGCATATGTGTCCTATTTTCCACACCCTTCAAAAAAAGGATTACTTCTTTGTAACTTCATATATGTTAGCCTAACAACATGCTGCCCCTTACACCCCTAACACCCTCCTCCCACAACCCCTTGCGTTATGCTTGGCCTTCAAAAGACACGAAGAGAGACTGATGGAGTGGGGAGCCCAGCAAGAGAAAAATAAGGCACGTCCTGTGTGCAGTAATAATGTGTGGACTTGGATGTTCCCTCTTCCATTAAATCAATATGTCAATGTCTGCCACCAGCAGATAAAAGACATAGGCCCATCCACCTACACTGTACTCTTGAACACCTTTGGGTAAATTGAAGTGCACCCCGGGTCCTATTCTATTCGAAAGGCTTCTATCCACAAAGAAATCCCACAGTCAAGCACCCAGACATTGTCTTGGCTCATCGTTATTGTGTGAGGTAACTGCAAGTATTGATTTCTGTCTAACAGTGGGATGCATCCTTGGAGCATGCCGATATCAGACTGGGATGCTGAGAGGCAGAAGTGTGCTGCAGCCATCACCTACGAATGGAGAGGCAATTGACAAAGCCATTAAAATGTAAGGATATGGGGATGCAATATGAAACCATTGCCTAGTATTATTTAAAATTATGCAAGTCTGATGCCCACAGTACTTGATTCCCTGTAGCTTTAAAGTACAATAAGCCATATATGGTTATAATTACAGTATAAACGGCAAATTATAATTATTGCTGCTATTTATTTTTAAACACAGTTTTCTGTAGTTTGACCCCTTGGACCATCCATAGTGCTGCAGGCTTATGTCCTGTTATGAGGACTATAGGCTTAAGGCTCTGTGTTGCAGTGACTCCATGACTGTACCTCTCTCTTCAAATAGAGCTAAAATGGCAAACTCCACTGATGGAGCTTTTTTATTTCAGCTGATAAAACTCATGTGACACGATTTTATATGAATTACAATAAATTATTTTGAAAGTAATTCATTAATTCTAGACTAATGGCATGCTTGATTAATGCTAGAAATGCTGTTTGAATGGGAAGAAAACTATGCCTGGGGTGTCCTCGACTTCTTTTCTACTTTAAGTGAGCATTATTAGAGCAAAATATAGCTGCTTATGTGGGGAGAGGGGGGAGGTGTTGATTATTGGGAAGCACCTTCTTCAGGCGTCATACGCTCCCATAGATGTTCACAACTACTCTAAATGAACAGACAACGTCACCCTGCATCGACACAAACAATACAACACAGTGGTCTGACCAAAGCTTACTATCACCTTACTATCCTACACACACACACACACACAAACCACTCACACTTAAAAGTCCAGGGTTAAAATACACCAATGGTTAAAACAGACTAGTATGAGGCAAGGCAACACCAGAGGCACAGACCTCAACAACGCTAGCAGAGCACTCGTCCATAGAGGCAAAGCAGGTAAAGTCTTCGAGGCAAAGCTGCTCCGCCTCCGCAAAGCAGCACCGCCTCCCCAAAGCAACAGTGTTCCATGCATGTGTACATCAGCACCAGTCCACCTTAACGTGGACAATGCCGACTACGAACTGATCCCATCAAACACAGAGCCAGCATGAGGAGGACTCAGCAGTCTTCCACCTGCTTCACGATTTCCTATAACAAAACCCCATTAGAAACTATTGTCAATAATGTACAGCAAAATAGAGCGGACCTACCAACCTCAAACAGCCGTACCAGCCACTACTGGGAAGGGAGAAGCCACAGCAAAGGCAAAAAGGTACCTGTAAAAGATAGGCCACGACTGTCTAAGCAACTTAAATCCAAATCACGCCACCCGGGCAATTCTAATTGAGTTTCTTGCTTAACTGTACATGCTGTAAGAGCAAGGTGCACCAAACAGGACATGCCCACACAACAGGAAGGGATGAGCCTAAGGGAGCACTCTATTTATAGTGCGCCCTCCAACGGTGATTAGATTAATCACCTGGGCCCAACAGCCACAACAGGCAACCCTTATCCTGCGACACTTTAATGAAACTTCCAGATTTGCTCCTAGAGCAGCTCAACTAGAGGACCTCAGATGTAGGATGTATAGTGTAGGATATCAGTTGTTGCTGAATAGCTAAAGCCATGGAGAATTTGTTAATCAACAAAGTACATCAAAGCATCATTTCCTTGCAAAACAGTTTGCAGATGCTAACTTTGCTGGAGAATGCTCAGCTAGGTTAACAAGTAGCATTCTAACAAAAGTGTTAGTAAACTGCATTTCCACTCAGGAACAAGCGTAACCAGGTACTACAAGCAGCATGAACACCAGCAAGGATTGACTCAGTTGTGCATTTGGCAGACACTCTCATCCAGAGCAACCTGTTACAGATTAAAGGTGACTGTAGTGTTAGGAGTCTTGACTGTTACAGGTATGCTTGCCTGGACAGGGAACTAAAACCCTGTATGGAGAACAGTGGTGCGCAGCTGGAAATGTTTACAATATACAGTTTACAAACGTTTGAACATTCCAGGTTTTGTGTGTTTTGTCGAATGTGAAAATAATTTGATACAATTTTAGTGCACATTCAAATGATGCGTAAAAGATACATAAAATGTGACTAAACTTTTTAAAGAGTAAACATTTTTTTACATTTTTCACTACGAGAGAACTGACTGACTACTCTTAGCCAAATAGATTAGCAAACGCATGCTCTTATTTAAGTTTTAGTTTAGAATAATACAATAATGAGCATTTCCTTGCACATGCTTTTCAGGCTAAAGTGGACTTTTTCTCTCTATGGTCATTTTTAATGTCAAGTGACCATTCAGCCAGTCGTTCTGTTGAAAGGATTTGGCTTGTTTTTTTTTTTTATTGATATTTAAAAAAATTTAAGTGTAAAAAGTGCCTTTGCTTTAGCTAAAGTAAAAAGTTGAAAAAAAAAAACAAGCCACTCCCTCTCTCATGTTTGTTTTGTCAGACAAGCGAATGAACCTGATACATCGAACAGCTGACTTTTCAAAGTTAAGATCAGTTTTGACATTTCAGACAAGAACAAATTCTCTGTCAAAAAGAGTAAAGCCTCATTAAATAAGGCTCCATTCAAGGTAAACCTATGATTAAATATATTTAATAACATTAAATGAATGTTCCATTATTTCTTGTTTAGAAATTGGTATTGTTAAACCTTCAGATACTGATATTGACACTGATACTGATTATTAAACGTCATGTTTCTCACAGAGATGTTCACAAGTCATTTTTACCGAGTCCAAGTCTTTGAGTGGTAACTTTTACAAACAGCGACTCTAAATGTGGGATGTTTGAGCTGTAAATGTTGAGCTCTACATGTTTAGAAGATTTGCTAATTGGCCACGCCCCATGATTACAATTGGCTGTTGCTTAGCAGGGGGCAGGGCTATGTGCTGTGATCTGGCCTCACCAACACGGACGATTTGCCTTAAATGATCTTAAATCTAAATGTTAAATATGAAAAATATATCTCTCACTCTAAATGTGAAACTCCACA
>JBBPDB010042285.1:0-11337 GCA_037974465.1 Brachypetersius altus | reverse complement strand
CAGCAGCATTGGCCACATGAAGTGGCTTCTTCTTCTGGCATGCTGGTCGCCGACATAGCGCAATACTGCCCCCACTGCATTCTTTATATTACGTGCTGAATGTTGTTTTTTTCCTCAGAGAGCTATTAAATGCCTTACAAAAGACCTAGTGTATGACCAAATGGTATAAAGGACATGAGAGCAAGGAAGCCCTCAAGTCATGTTGTTGTTGTGAGGGAGTGTTTTTGATCAGGGATATTTCAGCTTCCCTAAAGCAAGTACATTTTTTCCATCTGCAGGCTCTGGTGTCCTGCACTCTGATGTGTCCCCTGAAACCTCACGTAACACATTTCCCAAAACATCATCATAAATCAAAGGGGTGAGATGGTCCTCTGTTGCTATTTCTGCTATACTTCCACTAATTCCCTTCAGCTTCACAGAAAGAGGACCCGTGTCTCACACTGTTTTTTGTTTTTTCACGTATTCAATACATTCAGCATGTAAATGTACTTACACATCACACCATTGATACAAACCAGTGTTCAATAATTTCTTGGGAATTTATCTTTAAATGTATTTATGAAAATGAGGTGTCTCTTCCTGGTTAGTTGTAAATTATTCCATCTGTCCTTGAAGATTATGCAGTGCTTTGAGGCCCATACCAGCTCAGGCCACCGGCAGAGAAGGCCTTGGGAGGAGAGGACAGCTGAGATTTTTGGTCGGGGAGAAATGCAATGGTCATAATGTGGTCACCTTGTCAGCAGAACACCTACAAGGCCAAAACGTGTGGGGGGGTGTCCTTCCCTTAGTGTTGCTGGGGCCATCCTTACCATCCAGGGAGAACAAGGCCTGTTAGGGGCCGTTCACGTATCGCGTCTTTTGCGTGCGCAAGTCCATTATTTAAAATGTAGACGCGCGGCAGAGTTACAGCGAGGGGTTTTCGTTGGAGGAAATGGAGAGCGCGGCTGATGGTTGCTTAGCAACGACAGATGCTTCTGGAGCGCAAGCGCCCGAGCGCTTTTGTAAAGTAGGAGAAAGCGACGCGTCTCGCGTTTTCCACTGGTTTTTTGGCGCGATATGTGAACGGCCCCTTATGCTGTCTTGGATTCACAGAAATGGACGGCTGTGGCATATTTTTGGATTGACCTCACAATCTCTGGACGATGGGGCCGCTTGGGAGCCCCAGCTTTTTGACCAATCAGATTGTATCTGTTACATTTCTGATGGCAATCAGAAGTCAATATACTTTTCAGACATTTTAGAGAAGAATGTCAAACAACATGGAACTGTACTCACACACACTTAGTGTCTTTAGAGGCTAACTGAGCTTAGGAAAGGCGCTATACAAATTAAACTTATTATACGTGTTGCACTCAAAGTGGCACTCATTAATGCTTATTCTCTGCTCATGAGGTCGTTCAGTGATTGTACACATTGTGGTTGTTGTCACAGTCTTGCAATGCCTCTCCAGCTTAAAGCCGACATGTGAGCAGATGTGTGGGTCCGTTCTTAAAATATGAAAGATTCTCCCGGTGCTCAGCAATAGCCGCCCCAGGAAAGGAGACAGAGTTAAATGACCCCTCTCCAACATTTAGGCTATAATCCTGAGAAGCTTATGCTAAGCCTGGCCGACAGAGACTGCTACTTATGTGTTTGATGAGCTGGGTACAGGATTGCTCCGAAACTCCGCTACACCGGCTGAAAGTCATTTTGCTTCGGAAACGCAGCCTTAAACTGCAAGGGAGAGGCTTCTGCAGGTCTCGAGTCAAACCACCCAGCCTTTTTGCTTTGACCCACAATTACTTCGAGTGGGGGTCGGTAACCCAAAGTTGTCGCTGTCTGTCTGCACTAAGCCACAAACGTGCATGTGTGGGTTGGGAAGGAATGAACGAGAGACATTAACCCTTTCTGTCTTCAGGAACAAGCAACAAATTTAGGGCCAATCGGGGCAAAAGAGCGTCTCTCAAAGTGAGAATGAGGCTAATAATAAAACAACGGTGGCAAATTCACCGGCTGTGTGTGTAAGGATGTGTTTTGGCTGCATGAAAGGGACCATTCTGTCATACGTGAACACACCACAGCACACAGTGTGAACAGGAAGACCGTGCCTGGGGACGGTATCTTGCTCAAGGGAACCTCAGAGTTGCCACTAGGATCAATCCTGATCGCAGGGCAAGCGCCCTGACCTCCAGGCCACCAGCTGTTATCAAATATTAAAAAATATTAAGCTTTTCTTGCAAATTCATATTTGATAAGTTGTCTCTTAGGAAATTAGTGGGTTTATTGTTACGAATGCTTAATTTTTTCAATACGAATGTCTGTTGTCTTGGTTGAAGTAGCTGGTAGCTTAGTGGTTACTAACTGGCAGCTATAAAGATGCTGCTTCAAATTTAGATTTGACAGGCAATTAGCATTTTTTGCCTTAGCCCCAGGGATGCTTGGGCACAGAATCTCGTTCTTGTTCTTCATCCATAATCAGGACATCCTTGGAAAAAAAGAATGATACGTGCCGCTTCAGCGTGAATAAAAATGTTCAGTTCCGTCAGTTTGGGGACTTTGGGCTTATTCGTGTGCGCAGAAGGTGGACGTTACCGTCGGCAATTTAAAGCGATTCTTCAGGAGAAAATGACAAAGTACCAAATTTCACTCAAATTTGATTATTTTGCAACAATTCCGAATCACTGAAAAACCGATTGATACACGAATGTGTGATACAAAATGGGTTTCTGTGTTGAAAATATCCTGAAAAGTGCGAATTTGGGCACATGTTTACTTTGATGTAATTGAACGGTTCAAACATAAAATGCTTCATGTATCACTAGATCAGTGTGTTTTTACACACTTTCTCTGTTATTTTGGAGATACAAAATTGCCCTCCGTCAATTTGATACCCAAGCCTGCCCTCACAGCTACAGACTGCCTTCCTGGGGGTGGAGTGGAAGAGCCCCAGCTATTGTCCAGCAGTGCAGTGGAATAGCAGAATGTCTGTGTAATCTCGACACGCTAATGGCAGCAGGCTTTCGGCCTCAGTAGCCAGCGATGGTGACCGGAGAGGGATATCTGATAGCCTCATCCACTCCTCCTTAATCAAACTGAGTGAAGTCTGTGTGTGAGGCCAGAGAGGGCAGTATGGCTCAGTGCCTTGGGACACAAAGACATCCTCATGAACACATCTGTTACTGAGTCACCAGCTGGTAAAATTCATGACAAAGTTTTCGTTTTGTTTTTTCATGCTGACTTTATTAAAAAAAAAAAAATCCAATCCTATAGTGTATCTTCTGAAACACTTTCAGGCATAATAATGTAGAAAGCTGTTTATCTGGGCTGGAAGTGTATATTTGTTCATAAGATCACAAACCTGAGTGGCGTAACTGTCTGAGCAGGTCTCCATCATCAGGAGTTTGAGGCCCTGTCCACACGTACGCGGGGGTTTCTGAAAACGGAGGTTTTTCTCTGCGTTTCGGCCTTTCGTCCACACGTAAACGCCATTTTGGGTCAGAGTGAAAACGTAGGTTTTTAAAAACTCCGGCCAAAGTGGCGATTTTTGAAAACGGACCGTTTTGCGTTATACTGTGCGTCACTCATATAACGTCATCGTATGCACCTTGGTTGTCATCTAAAATGCCGGACGTGTACAAAATACTGCGGCTCTCGACCGTGTTAGAAGTGTTGGTGTGTTTATACTCACGCGCGGAGTTACTGTCCATCCAGTATGAAGGGCGAGAGACTTTAGAAGAGAGTAGAGAGAGAGAGAGAGGGAGAGAGAGAGAGAGAGATCCAGTATGAAGAGCAGAGACGTCAGAGTCAGTTTCGGATGCTATTACATTCAACACAGACACTGTCTCTGCGCTGCGCTCGCCACCAACGACGGCGCCGGTTTTGGACGAGGCCTGGGGGGTATTCCATGAAACAGGATTAAGGGAAAGTCTGGCTTATTTCAAGGGAAAGTAAGTCAGACTTTCCCTTAATCCTGTGTCTTCTTTCTGTTTTTGTAAAGATTACATTTAATTGAACCTGCCTGCGGGTCACATACCTTATTCAATCACCTTAACTGTACTAACCTTATACGGGTCTGAGACAGAACTTTTCATCAAGAGAGCTTTAAGCTTCTTCAGTGCAAGTTCTGGCATTTCAGGCTCTGTAATGAAAAGTCATTGCTGATGTGGCACTGCTCGCACATGTCCAGATCTGTGGCAGAGCTGAAGGCCAGGTTGAGTGAATGATTGATCACCAAACGGGTCTCTGACAGTGAAAACAGCTGCCTGTACGAACGAGTCGCCTCGTACCTAACAACACCTGAAACGTACTTTTTCTTAGCCATATAAGTAAGTTCATGTAAATTCTATCTGCTTCAGAAAGCTTTCTGTTCTTTATGAAAAAATTGCAGCAGGATTTCCTCCCCCTGTTGTTCTCTCACCCCAGCAGACATGTAAGCGTTCAAATGCAAACTAAAGGCGTTGGCCTTGAACCGAATACTTAAGACAGCCTGAATAGTGTCTCAGTTGAACCCTGTGAAAAAAGCATGTTTTGTTTGCCTTATTTTCACTCGCAGCTCTTTGAGCAAAGATTTTAAACGAGTAAGGCATTCGTCTCGCACTTATAAAGTTGTTTAAAGCCAACAAATTGTCTCCTTAGAGGACATTGTAGTGTCCCAGAGTTGCCGTAACATGTATTCTGAGCTAACAACATCATTTGCACACAGTTACATTCCGGTATTCTCTCTGTTGTCCACTCGGCTGCCGATGCAACATTTTGGAGGGAAAATTGATGTGTGTTCTAAGTATCTCTTTGCAGCCTGTAAAATCCGGAGCCACGCCATCTTGCCTCGTTGTATGCGTTTATATAAACGAGGTGCTGATACAAAGTTTAATTTGACGTTTAAACACAGTTTGATGGTTCTTCTGTGGCAGAATGACGCACCACACTAACCATGCAGAAGCTGCATGATATGCTCAGATGAGCAGATAACAACAGCAGGGACCTTTCACTATCAGGTCTCACCATCGTTTTCCTGTGGCACCAGTGTTTACTGCTTTTTTTTTTTTAAGCTTGATTGTTTGTGTGTTTTCATTTTACTCACTTTGTGATCCAGTTCATTTTACACAGGCTCCCGTTGTCCAGCTATGCAAGGATATCGTGGACAGGGCCTTGCGGGGCTGAGAAGAGAGACGCTATGCTTCACCTGTCAGAGAGACAGGCAGCTGCTGCCCTAAAACACACCTCAAGGGTTTCAAGATCAGGCAGGGCCTTTCAAATTCCAGTTTTTATGAAAGATGCGTGCAAAGAGCAGCTCAGAGAGGATGTCAAGTCCGTGGGTGGTTATGTTCCAGTAATGATTTATTTTCCGTACAGTTTCTGATTGTGAGATTAAGCCTGGCATTAAAGTACTGCTGCGGAAGAAGTTTGCTGTAAAGTCCTCCATCATACCCTGGTGGGCCGAAGGGGATTTCCATCATGTAATAGATTCGATTAGGAAGCTAATTTTGTCTGTCTTTCATTTAAGTGACCGAAAGGAACGTTTGTTCATCAGTATTTGTTCGGACACAAAAGGACATTGTTTTCTCTTTGCTCTCCTCCTGAAATGTGCAAGGCTATTATATCCTGCACTGTGCAAACTGCATACCAATCAGTCCACTAAACTGTTACACATTCATCTCCAACAGTGTGTGTCTTTAAAATATGCCGGATAGATGGTTAAATGTGTCACATGGCTAAAAACAGAGACAACATCCATCCTGAATTATACTGTATTAGACTCTCATGACTTTGATTGGAGGGACACTGTTCGTTTAATACTGAACTTTTGCACACCGTTTATCATTTTGGGCTTCATAGCTGTGAAACATAAAGACAAGTCTTCCCTCAGGGAGAACTCTCAAAGTCCATTGGAATTTGAAGGTGGCACCCAAAACAATTCCCGGCTCATTAATCCCGCCCCTTTTTCTTCCTCCCTGACTCGATATAAACCTCTCCAGAGGCCCTTCTCCCTCCTGCATTCTCTGGTCTGCTCACACTGTGTTCTCTGCTGTGATCCATAGCTACCCATCATGTCCCTGCCTCTGTCCTTATCCTCATCCGGGCTTTCCAGCTTCTCGGGCTGTCTGCCCCGGGCTGGAGCTGGAGCCGGGGCTGGAGCCAGGCTGGGCCTGGGACTTGGTGGAGGTGCTGGAGCAGGGCTGGGGCTTGGCCTAGGTCTTGGTGCCGGTGCTGGTCTTGGCTTTGGTGCAGGAGCTGGAGCAGGTCTTGGCCTAGGTCTTGGTGCTGGTGCTGGTGCTGGTCTTGGCTTTGGTGCGGGAGCTGGAGCCGGTCTTGGTGCTGGTGCTGGTGCTGGTCAGGGCTTTGGTGCGGGAGCTGGAGCCGGTCTTGGCCTGGGCGCCAGCCCAGCATTCGCCATGGGCCGCATCATCGCATCAGGAGGACTGGGTGCAGGCGCTGCTCTGGCAGCTGGGAGTGCTCTGGGCCCCTCCTTGCCCCGTCTGCTGTCCCGCGAGGCTGAGAAAACCATGCTGTCCGGCCTCAATGACCGGTTCTCCGCCTATGTGGCCAAAGTGCGGTCACTGCAGCAGGAGAATATCGCCCTGGAAGCAAAGTTGTCTCAGCTGACCGGAGGTGCTGACATGTCTCCCGAGGCTTCCAGCACCACCACAGTACAGTACGAGGCCCAGCTGAGTGACTACCGCAGCACCCTGCAGGACCTCACCTTCGACACCATCAAACTGGAGATAGAGCTCGACAACGTCCGTGGCGCCGCGCACGAGGTCAAGGCAAAGTGAGTGTTTCCGCTGGATTTTAGCGCTATTTCCTTCGAGATCAATCGTTTTCTGATTCTGATTCTGATCCTAAAGCTGGAAAGTAACTAACTGTGCGGGACACTTCCCGGTTGAGGATTAGTTTTAACCATTAAATTTAGGTTCATGGCACATTATGATGCATTTTTCTGAAAAATAATTGTTGTTTACTTTTTAACAGGCTTGACTTTGAACAAGGGGTCAAGTTCCAGCTTGAATTTGACATTGCTGCCATGAAAAAGGTCAGATACGTCGTCTTCTGTAATTCCTGCAGCTGTGAGAACCGTAACATGCCGACTGTGCTCACATAAAATGTTTGACTATGGAATTTCTACTTGCAGGATATTGAAGCGGCATCAGACCTCAAGATCGATCTGGATGCAAAGTATGCCAGTTTTAAACACGAACTGGAATTTGTCACCGAAACACAGGAACAGGTGCTTCACACACGTGTACAAAATGCGACAAAGCCGTTGCAACTTACCAAAATTTAGGCTACACTTGGGATCTTTATATTTTTGTGTGACTTTTGATGACCGTCCTCAGGAGCTGTCCACTCTGCAGTCCAAACTGGGCTCGACGGCCGTGAACACCTCAGTCTCGATGATCGAAGTGGACACTGGCAAGACCTTTGACATCTCTGCTGTACTCACCAAGATGAGGATGGAGTACGAGAAGTCTGTCCAGCAACACAGAGATGAGGCTGAAGCGTACTACAAACTTAAGGTGAGGATGTACATGCAAATTGAATTTACACCTCGTTGCCTAGCAACAAAAAATATCAAGCTTTAAATTTTCCCGAACAGATTATTCGGACGTAGACCATTATTCGTAAAACTAGTAACTCTTTTTTTCCCCCAATAACTCCGCACCACTCTGTGCCACCTCCAAACATCCTGCACCATTTCCTCAGATGGATGAGATACAGAGCGCTAACGCTCACAGCTCAGAGGCTGTGTCAGCAGCTAAAGTCGAGATCACAGCAGTTAAGAAGGAGCTGCAGACACTGGGAATAGCGCTACAGGGGCTCATCACAGAGGTGAGTGTCTATATGGTCTGCATATGCATATACAAGCACACGCAGTCATTCCCAATCTCCCAATCCACTGCCGTCTACATGACCTCCATCTACCCTATAGCTCCACTGTGTAGGTGTACTGTTACACACCATAGCATATCAACTGTCAGGCAAATGTCTAGCCAATTAATAACTGATCGGTTTCCAACCACAAGAGTATCGCTGATATTATTTGGGTGTTGGACCATTCTCAGCACAGCAGTGACACTGGCATGAGTGTTTCAGACCCAGCTGGAGTGTCACCATTAGGTTGAGATCAGTCCAGCAGTCCAGGAATATCCAGCCCAGGTTCTATGGTCCGAAATCAACGGACTACAGTCTCTAGCTGTGCACCAGTAAGGTTTGGCTGCAAGAAATGGGCTTCTAAAGTAGCCCATGTATCAGTTCCTCATAATACAGTCATATCTGCTAGAATGTGCTTCATATTTAGCGTCTCGTTGACGTCAGTGTCAGCAGTGTAACTACCACTTGGTCCCTTACTAACGTCTTCTTCCTCAGATCACAGAGACTTTCTGATTAATCTGATTCAGGTTTGATCCGGCGGAAGGGTTTCCATGTCTTTATCACTCCTAATGGGCAGTTTGGCCAAAGCCGAGATTAGTCGGCTGACATCAGAGGCGGCTTTTTTTTGGTCAAAAGCGACTTTATGACGTCTTTTGGCTTGTAACGGATAACCCCCAGTGAATCCACGTCTTCTGAATGAAACTCATGCACTTACTCACTTGTTACGGCTTGGTTATCCCCTGCTTTGTGTCTCACGAATGTGGTTTTATCCTTTTTCTTTGGGGTTTTACAGTCTGGGGACTTTATTAATAATGAAAGCTTCGCTGCAAACGGATCAGGAAGAAGAAGAAGGAGCACGTTTAGGTGCTGGTTGGTGACGCTCGAGGTTAAGGCCCGACACCTTGCCAGGCATCGGGTGTTGTGAGCCTGCGAGACGTGCTGAAATCAGCACAGCTTCCCAGCGAGCGTTTATCGTATTTTACAATAAATCACAGCTGCTAGGTACAGGAAACAGATGACAGAGGAAGTGGTTTTGCAGTCAGCGCCGCAGAAGGCATCAAGCGGCTGTTGGCAGCTACCTTTCTCAGAGAGAAATGCACCACTTGCACAAAAACACATAAATCATTGACTAGACTCTACAGCTATTGCTGAAAAGTTAGGTGCTTTCTGGATGGTTGATACTTGCTAAATGTAGGGGATTTTCTGTCGTAGATCTTATTCAGGTCAAAGAATGCAACATGGTGTTTTGGTAAAATCATAACAGATGAAACGGATTAAGACACAATGAGGATTTAGGTCTGACCTGTAATCAACACGTCAGAATTCTGCAGAAATATTCCAGTGTGCTTTAGGGCTGGACTGGCCATCGAGAGCAAATATGGGCCCGGCGTGGGATCCCTTCAGCACCACCCCTTACTTTTACTGTATTATTTGATGTAGTATGGCATATACTATAGCATATAGCATAGTTTAGTATATATTATTATAATAAACCACTATCAGTTATTTGGTAATTGCTATTTAAATTTAAGATAGAGACTCTCCGGATTCACCAAGCTACCGGTCCGTCAGCATTTAACTGAAATGTAAATGTGTCACAAAAGCAAGTGATGTTCTCAAACTGCCGTCCCAGAACACGACCTTGGAGCAGAGCCTGGTCGAGGCCAATGCCCAGACCAGTGTGGGAGTGGCTGAGTACCAGGCCCAGATCGCCAGCCTGACGTCTGCCATTAAAGGGGCCAAAGCTGAACTTCAGAAACAGATCATCGCCTACCAGGAGCTGCTGGACGTCAAACTCGCCCTTGACGTGGAAATCTCCACCTATAGGAAGCTGCTGGAGGGAGATGACTTTAAGTGAGTGTCTCTTGATGCAAATGGAAACAAACAAATAAGCCTAATATTCACCTGGTTCTTGATAAAAGGACATTTTCGATTATTTCCGCTTTCGGTAACGTTTAAAACCACCATCTTTTTTCGGTTTTGTTCCTGTAGAATCGCAGACTTCACAGAGACGTCCTACGCTTTCACAGGTAAGAGCAGTCATCAAGGATTGTGGGTTTTACAAACCACAAACAGCCAGGAGCTTAACATCACATCAAAAAATGGGCTTTCAGGGGGATTCCTGACTGCCATCTGACGTGTGAATGGTTTCTTAGCAACTGTAACCCGGCTCATCTGTGAAGGCTCTTCAGGGTTTAGTGAGCCTGGTTTTGTATTAGAGAGCTTGTTGCGGCTGCTCTAGTACAGAGGACATAACTACCTAGCTCAGTTATTTGAGCACAGTCTTGGTTTAACCTTTCCACCGAGCGCAAGGAAAGTGGAACACATCAACCAACAGCAGTAGGTTGCTACAAGATAAAACAAAAAAAAAAAATGTGATGCACTCCTCTGCATGGGATTATCTTATGGAAAATTCGTTTTTGTGGAGACAATGCAGTCATGTGCTCTACTCTGGAAGCTTTCAGCTGACTGACTATTACAGACGGACACAGAAATCAGTAGATTTCAAGCAGCAGTTTTCCCCTTTTCTCCAAAAGTTGTTTTGGGCGGTGGCCTGTTTCACTAGCTGACTGAAGAACCACTAAAGGTCACCCCAACGTGACCCAGGTTTGGACTGAATCACATTCTCAGCTGAGTGTTCCCACATAACAAAGTTAAATCCTGAATATCCGTCAGACATTTTTGAAAATTCTACATAGTAATTTTAGATTCATTCCAATCTCTCCTTTTATTTTGCCTTACTTTCAAAGGTGTGCGAAAGAGTATTACTCCGTAACTGCACTGAAAGTAAAGCAAACTCGCTGAATGATTGGTAGGGTATAGGAAAAATGTAGGTCTGGACCTGCATGAGCATTTAAGGGCTTTACATTCCTAGACGTATTCTGTCCTGAGGCTTATTTACTCACCAAATAAATAAAGAAATAAATGGAAAGCCTCACAGAGTAGCAGAGGAGTTAAACAAGTGTTTAGCACTTTGGTCCCTTACTCTAATAACTGCACAACCGATAATATTAGTTCAATAGCATTGCTCGATAATATTTAGTACTTACTTGTAGTATTTACATGTGTTCACTATAAATAAGATGATTTGTAATGGCGTCACCCTTTGTCTACATCTTGTGTTTAAAGATATGATTTAGTTTCTGTTCCAGCACAGTAAAAGGGGCGGCGTCCTGGGGCGGCGGGGGTGGGCGTGGCCCTCTCTCACCTGCACTTTTCCATCTCGTAGGGGGAGCCCTGCCCCAAACCAGCACGCCCCAGGACTCCCCCCCGCCCATGCGGAAATTCACACTAGATACATCCGCACAGGCAAGTCCGACTCAAACTATGACTGTATAGTGTAGCACCACGCTGCTATGACTGTATAGTGTAGCACCACGCTGCTATGACTGTATAGTGTAGCACCACGCTGCTATGACTGTATAGTGTAGCACCACGCTGCTATGACTGTATAGTGTAGCACCACGCTGCTATGACTGTATAGTGTAG
>JBBPDB010042245.1:0-11338 GCA_037974465.1 Brachypetersius altus | reverse complement strand
CCCTTAAAATTCACTTGAAGTTGAAGGTTACATTTTTCTACAATTTTCAGTGTGAGAGTATGCTTCTGCAATAAAAACTGACTTTATTTTTAAACTGACTTTTAACACATCTTAACCAGGTGTGCCAATAATTATGGAGGGCAGTGTAGCTAAAATAGGCAACGAATAACAAATGTGTTTGTGCATTTGTCACTTTGTTATTATTAATAGGCTGGTTAGAAGAATATCATTAGAATAAGCCAGTTTTAGTATATCCACCCAAGTCATTTTACAGGTTTGATAAATTGCTGACGATATTTCTCCTAATTTCTAAAATAAAATATATGTTTTTAAAGAATAACTTTAAAGGAATTGACAATACATCAAAATAAGAAAAATGATGTAGTGTTTAGAGAACTTCAAATTCAAAGAAGACAAATCTTTTGTTCACTCTTTACCAAAATGGCAATACCTTTGACGTACTTCTAGTAGTGTGTTGCCATTCATCTGGTCACATTGCAAGAGGCGAGTGTTGATTACAGCAGTGTTTTTTATACTTTTCCTCATTAAATAAGTCTTGATTCAGTTGACCATTTGATCAGTACCTCAAAAAGCAGAAGGGTATCTGCTTGTGTTGGAATTTACACAGACACTGGCATGGAATGGTTGTCATACTCATAGAAATACTGATTTTAAAATAAATTGCAGTCATCTCCAGAGCTGTATGTGCTGTTCAGTATGCTATTGACCTCAATTAACAGAACCAAGAAATGTAGAAATTTTCTTGTGTTATTTGCAATATAAATATTTAAATGTTCTGTACATATTTGTTTGATCTATTATTCTGTATTCAGTCAGTTTGTTTATGATGAAGTGTGATGTACAGTTTTGTATCTGTGTGTGATGTACAGTTTTGATGATTCAGTTGAAAATCAGAGAATGGGTGTCATTTTTAAAAAAGGATATTTATACTTACATGCACACAGTATCTTGCCATTCTGGCCTTTATTTATCAATTAAGTAGTTAAAGAAGTGAGCTCATCACTGTGGTTCAAGATCACAAATCCGCAGTTCACCCAACAACAAGCATGCACGTCTTTTTTGTGATGTTCCTTCTGAAAACATCTATATAGTTGATGTATTTCCCCATTCTGCACAATGTGTGTATTTATTATTGGCTTTCACATCTTTAGACACACACTCAGTTGTTTCCACAGTTTCTTCATTATGGTTTCATTATGTTTGAACAGTTTTCTTTAGTCTCAGCCATCATGTTTTATATGTGATGAGTACACAATATTAGTGATTTAGTCAGTTTAAGGGCTCTTTTCAAGCCTTTCTTTAGCAATAAGTGGAGCTTTACTGTTCAACTGATTCTAGCAAAAAAGACCATACTTAATCCATACTTGTATTTTATTGGTTCTTCATCCCTGATTGTAAAAAACATTAAACGTTCTTCATGCCTGATTGTAATTAACTGTTCCTCCTTCTTGATTGTAATTAACTGTTCCTCATCCCTGATTATAATGAACTGTTCCTCATCCCTGATTGTAATGAGCTGTTTCTGGTCCCTGATTTTAATTAACTGTTCTTCATCCCTGATTGTAATGAGCTGTTTCTGGTCCCTGATTTTAATTAACTGTTCTTCATCTCTGATTGTAACAAACTGTTTCTTATCCTTCCTACGTTCAGCGCAGACATTATTTCATTTTATATTCATACAGCACCCCTGATAGTTATTTAGATTTCTTGTCGACTTCAATGTTACTTTGCGTCATTAAAACACTTTTATTTTGACACGCAGATGCGGGGCGATTTTCACGCCATCCACTTCTCGAACCTCCTGTTTGTCATATGATTCCCACTGAGTGACGTATTTCAGAACGCCATTAGTCTGGGCCGCAGAAACAGATCAGACAGATCAGAAACACAGATCTATCTTTTGCTGTTTTCCGCCGATCAGTTTTCCGTTTGTCTTATATCCATGTAGATATCTAATGTAACCCCGCGGGAGGAGAATCTCTGATTTACATTCTTTCAGAGCTGAAGAACGACGACTTCCTTCCTTCACCATGGCGGCTGGCGTAGCGTCAGGCAATAACAAAACATACTCTTTCAAGGTTGTGTTATTGGGGGAAGGATGCGTCGGGAAGACCTCGCTGGTGCTGCGGTACTGCGAAAATAAATTTAACGACAAACACATCACCACTCTACAGGTACGGGCTCACTTGGCTGTTGGCTAGTATCTCTCGGTCCGCAGAAACTGTTCGGACCGGGCGTTAAAACACGTTTAGAGCTGCATCGCGGTGGAGACCCTCTCTGATAGCTGAACTGGTGGTCGTTATTAGATCAGGTCGTTTGCGGATGGGGTTTTTTTTTTAGCTAAGTGCATCATATTTATTTCACATTCACGAAGCAGCACCCTGAATAAAATTTGGAAAATATTCCCGACCAAAACAGACACGTCCGGGTGCTGCTCCCCTTCCACAGTTTTCGTGGGGGTCTCTGAGACCAGCAGTCTGTAACAGACTGGTTTACGTTTAGACTAGGGCTGCACAATATTAGGAAATCATGCAATATGCGAGAATGTTGTTGCGATGGCGATATCACATGCGAAAAACTTTATAGCCTTTATAGTGTTAATTTTTTTCTGCTTCGGATTTGCTGGTAATGTAGACTCCAGGCGCTGACTAGTCTATGCAGAAAAGAAAATGAAATGCAATACATCCATTCCAACATGTTTTTTTTGTTTTTAAAGAATTTACTTAATCAGAGCATTTAATGCCTCCCATAAAACATTTGAACCAGTGAACACTGTTGAAAGAAACAGTTTTAAAGATGTAATTTTAAATCTTAAATAAATGTAAACATAATTTAAATTATAGTAAGTTCTTAGCCAGGAAAAATTGCAAAAGGAGCAATCTATTACAGTAGCTAAGAGGATGAAGAAAACTGCCCAGTGATTTTTTTTTGCCCTCTTCTCTGTGGCACTGGGTGAACAGTTTTGGAAAAACACCATTTATTGCAGTTCAGTCAGTCTTTCGCGATATGTATATTGTACATGCTGATATCGCGATGAAGGTAATTGTGCAGCCCAAGTTTAAACCTGCTTTTGTTTTACATGTTTCTAACACAAAGAGAAATGTTTTCACTGTTTGCGAGCCAGGTAATGGTGCGCATGCCCTTTTCTTGGAATTTGCACCTTCACTTAGTCCATCATCCATATTAGCTCTGTCTGATTTAGGTAAAATACGTATTCAGGACCACTATGATGGATGGGTGGATTGATTTATGTAGAATTCATCTAAATATAATGTAGATTTCATGATATTGATATAAACATAATGAATGTTGCATTTGTTTTTGCTGGGTTTTTAAAGCAGCAAAAATGCATACATTTGAGCACAGTATTCCCATGTCATCTAAACATTCTGTAAGTATGGAAAATATATACTTAAATATTGATGTAAATCTGTCTAATGCCAATATTTTAAAAAAACATACCTGTCTTTGCCTGTATGGTTCTGTTATCATCATTGAATATTAATTTGCTGGAGCAAGACAGGCTATCTTTGTGGACTAGTCATAAAGATTTATGTGCTAGGGTAGGTCATTTTGTTCAGACTTTCAAGAAAGAAAAAAAAACACCTACTATAGTCTGCTTACTGCTTCAGAGTCAGCTGGAAGAGCCTCCTATTCTAGCGTCAGTAGTAATTCTGCATGCAAATGCAACATGCAAATTATTTTTATATTATGGTTGCTTTTGTGTTTATTGATTCAGATTTTTAAGAAAAGCGTTCTAATTCAGAGAAGTGTGTGGGATATTCCCTCAGCAGAGAAAAGTGTCCTTTTCAGGATTACAGATGTGTTGTGTGTCGTATGCTGATGGATTGAACCCTGTTTATACAATTAACACTGATGTTTTTGGTGTAAATTTTTATTAAATTTACACCAATTTCCTAGATTCTAAAATGAACATGTCAGAGCAGTAATCAGACCAGCCATTTGAATACGTTAAATATGGGCCTCATATGGTGCTAACTTTTCACTGAAGCAGCAGAACATCTCTAGCAGGCTTGAGGGAATAATCTTATCAGTGGCAAGCAAGGCATGGAGTTCATTAGCTGTTTGTCGGTTCATTTACAAGGAGAGTAAGTGGAGAGTAAAGGTTTCTGTGGCTACCACAGATTTCCGCCAATTGGACTTGATGTCTTTGTGTGACTTGGTTCACTTCTCGGCTTTTTGCTTTCAGAAGAATCCCCCCCCCAAAGTCGACTAGTCAGTCAGCGAAGTCGAAGATTTGATAACGTCATCACACACGCAACTGAGGAAAACAGGCTTCCAACACTGAGCAACTTTTATTAAGGTTGCTCTATTTTTATTATTATACTGCCCCTTTTAAGAAGGGACTATAATAATTGGTTTAGCCAAGGAACAGTGTAAGAAAATCAAAAGCAGAGATTGCATTACGTACATGAGAGGGCAGAGAGAGAGGAAAAAACTAATTGACTTCTTTCAGGGGGTGTCAACTCTGTGTTAATGACTTTATATATAGATATATATTGATGGATATATATAAACTGCAAATTTCCTCCACCATTTTTTTGCTTTTTTATTGTGGCCAAAAATATATTTTTTATAGATGTTCTCACACAAGGGGTTGCATATCTCGACAGGGAAGCACTCGGACAAACTCCACAGTTTCATCTCCAGGAGACCTTTCCAACGAGCCCCCATTTGTATTTTAACGTGGATCAAGTTTTATTTCCTGAAAAGCAGGAGCTCATTCAGACACGTGTCCGTCTTTAAATGCGATCAGAGTGTAAACTTTTGTCCCGCAACCTTTTGGGTTGCATATCTCGGCGGGGAATTAGGTGCTGTATGAAATTAGAATACGGGTTTACCTTTATATATTTTTTAAGGGTAATGCATTAAACTGAGTTTAAAATGGCAACTTTTTCTGGGAGCATATTTGGGGGCTTATTTATTTATTTATTTTTACACCAAGACACAACACTTTTTCACTATACATTCTATATACTCTATATATTCTAGAATGTTCAGCGTTCCCGCCCCGCCCTTTGTCTCATTCACTTCAAACTTTTCACGGACACACACACACGTCACGAGAGCCACAACAACAAAGGACAGAAACAGGCTCAGAAAAAAAAAGATCGCCATTAATCTATTCACAAAGTTGGGTTGGGAGCTGGGTCTGTACTACGCAAGCTACGATGACTTTCTCCTTGATATTTTAGCGCGGATTTACTCTCTCTCTCTCTCTCTCGCTCTGGCTCTCTTGTTTCTGCCTCTCTCGTTTCCGGATCGCGCCCCTTTTAAACCTGTCTCGCTCTCTCTGTTGCTCTCTCTATAGCTCTCTCTCTCGCGCGCACGCTCTCTATGTTCCTCTGCCTCTGTCTCTCTTTCTCTGTCTCTCTTTCTCTGTCTCTCTCTCGTTCATGACTTTTCCGGAGCGTGCGGATCGTCTTTCTCTCTCTCTGTATCTCTCTCTCGCGCTCCCTTACTCTTTCTCTCTCTCTCGTTCCTGACTTTTCCGTATTTAAACCTCGGGTTTATTACATTTTCTTTAAGGGTAATGTATTAAACTGAGTTCCAAATGAAATTAAAGTAATCTGAGAGAACATTTGGAGGCATATTTATGATTTACACTAAAAATAGGCATTGGGATCATTTTGGGGGCAAATGAGGCATTTTAATTTAGATTAATTCCAAGATTACAATGAGATTAATCTAGATTAATCTCTGCCCACCCCTAGTTAAGTCAATTTGCATATTCAGCACCATTTGGCAGTGTGTAGTTTTACATAAGAATAAGCCCTACTAATACTAATAGTAATAATAACAGTAGTGGTGTAATAAATAATAAAAAATAAATAAAATAATAATATCTATCTATGTATCTATGTGGATACGCATCTGCGGGGTGGTGGTCGTGGGTTGGTGGGGTGGTCATACGTGCAGGGCCCGGCAGCCCCAAAGCCTGACACGATTGGTCTCCAGGACAAATAAGTTTGAGAAACGCTGCTCGAGACCACATAAACAGCACGGTGAGCAGCACAATCTGCAAGTCGGTGTTAAAGTACAATTAAAGTACGAGCATTCTGCACAGCCATCTGAAACGGCATCCGAAAGCTAACATGGCTAACGCTAATCATCCCGTCCAGAGGACACTGAGTGGCTGCCGCGGCCTAAGCTGTTCCCAATTTCTGTTGTACACTTACATTTACCAAAAAAAAATTGCCTTTAGCCTTTGTTTTGTTTGTCATGTTGACTGTTAATGTTACTAAGAATATTCTCTCTAATGTTCCTCCGCTGTGTGTGTGATGACATCGTCAAACGACTAGTCGACTCGACTTAGACTTTGTTGACTGATAAGTCGACGATAAAAATCATCATGTCCATATATATAGTGTGTATACATATGTGTGTGTGTGTGTGTGTGGGGTGGAGGGGGGGGTGTTCAGTGTTTCAGTACTTTACACAACTTGCTGTTCTGACAAGGAGCTTAACGGCAAAACTCAGGTGTTTGATCCATGAATCGATTTAAACAGTCCTCCTCATCATGCTGTTCACATTTTGACATCATGAAACCAAGATGACACCTTACAGTTGATCAACAGGACCTCGCCATTGCGAGGCTTCAGACAGGATGTTCTCAGGCAAAAGTGACCACAGTGTCATCAGCAGTTATACCTCCCAGATACAGATGGACTGAAAGACTGACAGTAAGGCATAGAAGTGGCCACATCCCACACTGATGATCACTTCATTGTGAACAGTGCCCTGAGGAACTGGATGATGGAGTGTCATGTCAGACCATTCGAAACTGTTTATATCAGTGCGGTCTGCGTGCTAGACGATCTGCAAGGACGACACCACCAGGCACAGGCGTCATCGTCTTGCATGAGCCAGGGAGCATTTACGCTGGACAAGGGACCAGCGGGCCTCAGCCTGTGTGGGAATGTGTGTCTAGTCAATACAGACCTAATAAATAACATTCTTGGATAGGATCATTTCAAAGCCTAGCACACAGACTGCGCTGATATAAACTGTTTCGAATGGTCTGACATGACACTTGGGTGCCTCTCACCTTCCGTAAATGTGCCTGGAGTTGAGTGGCATCAATCATCTGGTTCCTACATTTTTTGAGTGTATTTTTATGCTTGTAATTGTATAATTGCAGTGAAATAGCGATTATAGAGATCAAGCATAAAAAGAATACACTGACAGATTTTTACTGGACCTTTGCATAGCTGTGCTCTCATTAAAAAATATGGTGTTAAAACCATCACTTTTTTATTGAGTGGGGGTATTTTCATGACATTTGTGCTTTTTTTCTCATGAGGCCAATATTCTTTTCTTTCATTTTAGGCATCATTCCTCACAAAGAAACTGAACATCACAGGCAAAAGAGTCAATCTGGCTATTTGGGTAAGTTTATTGGATTGGGAGTTTCTTCATTTCTTTTACTCCCATGTTCTTCCACAGATGCTTTTCTTGGTTCAAAATGGTCCTAACTGTAAGCACTGACTTTGAAGGGGAAAAATTATTTAAAATACTCTCACCTATGACCACAATAATCAAACTCTACATTAATGGGACAATACACAGTTGCTTTGTGAGTGGAACAGTCAGTAACCTAGTAGATGCAGTGAGAAGCTGGTTTTGTTTAAGCAAAGGATGGAGCTATTTTCTTAGGTACAGATTGGCTGATCAGATAACTAACAGGCTAAAAGATGGCAAAGATGTTAAATGGCTCGTCCATTAATATCATAGATTTGAATTAAAGTATTTACTATTAAAAATTAGGTAAATAAAGGTTAGGTCTTACAAGCTTTGAATGTCTGTGCTTTGTTTAGATATGCCTTAAGCAGCAGTATCTCAGGCTGAATCTCCGTTAGCTCTTTACTCATACCAAGCCATTTATGCATTCATGCAGATAAAGTGGAAAGTTGGTTTGTGTTCTGGCAAACTGCTCTGGTCAGTTTGTGTTCTTGTCTTTCCAGTCATGGGTTTGATCTATGTGTTTAGCTGCGAGCTCTGCTCTGCTCTGCTAACTGTTTTCTGCAGCTCTGCCTGGGCTCAGCAGAGTGAGATGATGTCGAAATGCCCACTCAAGACATGTGTTTTGCTACGCATTTTTCTCAGCCTTAGCCATGATATCACTGACTGTCTCTTCATATACAGAGCAGATTCAACCACACAAATCTTTATTTTTTTTGTAATTATGATCTTTACTCAGCCAGTCAAGTTTTATGCAAGTGCAGTGCCCTGGATATTGACAGATGGTTTGCTGTAGGAACCTTTCAAATATTTAAAAAAATGTAGGAGAGGTGCCAAATTCAGCTGTAAAAAAATCTTCACATCATATCCATGAGAATAGATTCATATCCATGAGAAAATGTGAAGTGTGATTTTGGGGTTGCTATAAAGCCAATGTTTGAATAAACAAAAACATTCGTTTTACGAGGGTTCTAATTCACCGCCTCTTACCAAGCCCTTTCAGGTTTAGGTCAGCGTTAAGCCACATTCATAGGCTGATTGTGTTTAATTAAACCTCAACACACACCTTTTAGTTTTAATGTCTTGAAGTATGTTTATGAAACTTGTGTGTTTTGCTCTGCAATTGTTTCGCTACATTTGTTGCTCTTTATTGTGACATTACAGGCTTTCTCTCCAACGTATATTTTGAAGGAGACTTGGCCATTTGTGCTCTCTCCCTTTATGCTACAGTGCCAACGCAACCATATAAATTAATATTTGGCTCCTGATCAACCGATCAAAAATCTGAATAGACTCGAGCATCTCCGGATATTAACAGATGTTTTCAAAAACTGTAGGACGTGCTGAATTCCAGCTATATAAAGAATAATAAAAGTAGAACATTTGAAGAACTCACTAAAAAACATTAAGAACAATAGTATGGTTATAATAAAAGATGAATGTAAGACAAACAGCAGTGTAATTGCAGAAGCAATAATGGATGAACATTCTTGTCACCTTCATGGTTTCTTTGCAACAATAAATCTAAACGACTTTGCAGAAGGGCTATTAAACTAATGTGATTAAATATATATTTTTATTGTTAAATCATTAAATATTATTAATAATGACAAGCAATGAAACATTTTCTGTTTCCAGCTTGTTTATGCAAGAAAAAATCTTGCGTAATCATTCTCATCCCTAAAAGCATTACATTCCCTGATACTGGTTTGTGCTGAGAGAAGCCATTTGTTCTGGCCCGGATACCCGGATCCATTTTTATTTCTTGTAGGACACAGCTGGGCAGGAGAGGTTTCATGCTCTGGGACCTATCTACTACAGAGACTCCAATGGAGCCATTCTGGTCTATGACATCACGGATGAAGATTCTTTTCAGAAGGTGAGGTTCTCGCTCATCCTTCACTGTGCACTGATTATATTTCTCAGAACCTGTGTTCTAGTGCTCTTTGTTCCAATGTATGTGTGATATATGAGGCTCCATTAAAGCATTGCAGTGAAATGTCCCATAACGGGGAATTTGCCCAGTTTTAATATAATACAGTAAAGCCCCGCTAATTCGGTTAGAAATCATGACTTCAATCATTCGCAGATTTTTTTTTCTTGGATCCGAACTAATGGTATCCCTCGCAAATTTGCAGAATTTGCCAGATATCACCTGCATTTTTGGTTTGTTTGTTTGTGGCAATATATAATTTTTCTTGCATTTTTTTGTTAAATTATTAAGAAAAATATCACTTACTAATTTTGTAACTGAAATATTAACATATACTCAGCTATATTTCCATATAAAATATAACTATACATTTTTTTGTTCTGTCAAGAGAACACAAAGAAAGCACGTCTTAGGATGGTGAAAGCAGCCGAGAGAGCGTTATTCATTTCTCCATGTTTAAGGCTCACACTATAAAAACATTTTTAGGCTTTTAAAAAAATTTTTAACCACATAAATTCACTTTTTCACCTTTCACTGGTGCTCTTGGAACATAAGCCCTGTGAATGTTGGAGGTTTACTGTATATGTAAAGTACAATGTAAAACGAAGGTGAAATACATTGTCTTAGTTACACACAATTTTGCTCTGTGAGCAAAACAGTATTTGCTTCAGGGCAAAATATCTTGATGTTAAAATATTAGATATTTTATTTTTATTGTCAAAATAATGTTGGGAGTTTGTGCTGAATTAAAGAAAGTGCTCCAACATCAATGTTGGCAACGTCATGCGTACGAATGGCAAGGACAGAAAAAATAGAAAAAAACAAACACGAATAAACAAATGAAGAGGATTACACACAACATGCTCATAAAAAGTGACTTCCAAAAACAAGCTTCACAGTTATAGAAAATAACGACATGGGACTTTTTGTTCTGGGTTAATTAAAAATAATCATCCTGTGAATGCCTATAAAACCAACATTTTAAGGTTCAATGTTACGTTACTGTCATTAGCAGCCGAGAGACAATGTTTCTCCATGTACCATGGAACATATAACATTCCACAGTCAACAGTACAGGTTACAACAGTAGACAAGAAATGAACAATAAATAGACAAGTGTGGACCTTAGGTATACCTTCAAGAATGTGTATTGCACCATAGGTATGATTACTGCACAGGAGTCAGTTAGCAGCATTGAATAAAGTGCAAGGATTTAGAGGTGTAAACCTTCACTAGTCTCACGATTCGATTCGATTACGATCATCATGTCAGCGATTTGATACTATTCGATATCTCGATGCATTTCGATGCATCCCATCAATTTTCTACATTACTTCACATCAGGGCCAGTTCTAAACAGGCATAAATGAGGGAGCAGACAGAAATGTGGCGAAGGAGGCGGGAAAGGGGTGGGCTGGGGGTTGGGTTGCCATGCATAACGGTTACATTATGTTTTCAGATACGAACAGTGAGATGTAAGCTCCCGTTTTTATTAAATGAAAATGTAAACAGTAATTGATTTGAGAGTATCTTTGGTTCCTCAACATCTTTGGTTGTGGAGGAAACCTTTTTTTGTGTGACATGCTTTACATATTATTTCTCATGAACATATGATGTTAAACTGGAAACACATTTTTATTGCACAGGATAGATAGAGGCGTGGAAATCCACAATGAGTAAGAGTAAAATGATAACTAGTCAGTGACGTGTCTTTAGGGTGCCTATATTGACCGTAAACAGCATACAGTAAGTGCAGGTGCTAATTGAAAGTAGGACTGCAACTAACGATTATTTTAATAATCGATTAATCAATCGATTATTTTTTCGTTTAATCGATGAATCTGATTTTTTTTTTTTTTTTTTTTTTTTTTTTTTTTAAAAAAAAACCCTCCTTTCCAACCC
>JBBPDB010042234.1:0-29128 GCA_037974465.1 Brachypetersius altus | reverse complement strand
CCAAGTTGCTCCAGGGAGACTGCCCCCTGTAGTTAGGGAATGGAAGTCGCTTTGGATAAAAGCGTCTGATAAATAATATTCTTCTATTCTTCCTTGCTTTTGGTTCCTACTAAGGATTCGTCTTACAGCTTTAAGAATGTTTTCCTCACCTCCTTCACCCATGACTCGATTACTAGGGTTTCGCTGCTTTGGGAGAACATCAGCTATAAATAGGACTGTATCAATTAAACTGACTTGAATTAAAATATAATTCTGCTTGACGTATTTGAGATGCATGGAAGCAGCAGGTGTGAATGGGGATACATTTTGCTGTTTAATCGCGATCATTCGATGTGAATACCAGATACGAGCAGGGCCGGTGGAAATTATGAAGAAGTGATGATCCAGAGGCAGCAGATTAGTTTGAAACAAAAACTTTTTTATCAGTCTGATCCCTTCTAGAGAGCTTTGCCTTACCATGGTAAAGACGATTGCTCCGACGATCCCGTAGATGGCATGTAACCAGGGCACCTGTGGAACAGAGTGGGATTACCGATAAAAACCACTGGAGAATGTCTAACCCACTAATAACGACTGACATGTTTATTTCAGTAGGAGAGCCTGAATCCATTCTGGTGCCAGCTGGCCTTTGCGTTAACCCAAAAATAGAGTCCCAACCAGGGAATTAAGTCTGTTTACTTGTTCGTCTCAAAAGGTACCAATGGGATTTGCATGTTGAGACCTGGTTTTATTTTTAGACACTTACGTATCCAAACGGGACCACAAATCCCATGACCAGAGCACAGCAGAGCATGACCATGCAGAGCGTAAACAGAACACCCTGGAAAGAGGTGATGTCGATCTGGGGAGACAGAAAAGGAGAGACAAGATAATACAGGATAAGAGATAAGATACAACAAGATTAGATAAGATAAGATAAGATAAGATAAGATAAGATAAGGCAATATAAGACAAGATAAGCTAGGCTAAGATAAGATAAGATAAGACAAGATAAGATAAGATACGATAATATAGGATAAGATAACCCTTTTTAGTCCCACAGGTGAACAGCAGAGTGGACAGAACAAGAGAAGAAAAAAGCAGTATAACCAATTAAAACAATACAATATAACAATATAATATAAAAGAACAGTTCACTAAAGAAAAACGGTGTATTTATAAATATGTATTTGTGTGTGTGTGTGTGTGTGTGTGGTGTTACTCCTTCTGCAGTAATTTTTTTTTACTTCATATTATATTTCATGTTTCTCTTGTCTCTTATCTGTGCAGTCGTAACTAGACATGGCACGATACCATATTTTATGTCCGATACCGATATTGTACATTTGGATATCTGCCGATACAATACAAATCCGGAGTCTTTTTTTTTAAAACAGAAAACAAAAAATAACGCTTTCAAAAAATGTTGGATAAATTTTGTATACCTTCACACAAATACAAAAATCATAAGTGTGATGTAATGAGGGAGAAACATTGCACAGAGGACATGGCATAGTACGAGGTTCCCTATGGGGTACCATTTGTAAAAACAGCTTAACAAATTTAGACAGTCTCGTTTTTTAAACATTTTGTGCAATTTTAACACAATTTTTACACATTTAGAGATAAAGGTGTTAAAAAAACCTAAATGTTGCACTCTTAATATAAATGTTGCACTTTGGCGACTCTAAATGTGGCATTTTAATGTACCCCTTTTACAAAAGGCAAGATATGCTTGTTGGCCAATAACTGGCTGTTATTTAGCAGGGGGCTGGACTGCGTGCTGTGTTATGCCCTCACCAACATGGAGGATTTGCCTTAAATGATCTTAATAATAAATTTTAAATATGAGAAAATATATCTTGCACTCTTAATGTGAAACTTCACAGTTAAATAGGGCTCAATGAGACCTTTCCAACAACCCCTTGTTAACCAAAAATAATGGGACACCTGGGCGGGGTGAACGATATAACTCTCCCGTGAACTATATAACCAGTGCCGGCGTCAAGGGGGGGCATTCGAAGGCATTGCCCCGCTAGCAAGTCACCACACCCCCCCACACCCTCTAGTGCCGCTCATATGAATATAGTTCATGATCGATAGTGCTTCCCCATAGTCAGTTAGATGCCAGCCCTGTAGATCCGCTCTGAAGCCGGCCCTGCCTGGATAGAATGGATCTCCCGTGACTATATGACTATTAAACGAGGGGTCGTTGGAAAGGTCTCATCGAGCCCTATCTGACTGAGAAGTTTCACGCAGATTAATTGTTGCTCCACCTTGATAAGCTGCAAGCACGTTCCGTGGGGGCAGTCTTGGCTTTTTCTTCTTTGAGTCTGAAGTATCTCTGACATGTCATGTGATGCGACTTCTCGCGTTATGCACATCGCAAATCACGTTATACGTGCTGTAATTATTTACCCTTTTTTAATCGATCGGATTAAATTTTTATTCCTATCCAATTTCCGATCCAGTAGTTTAAGTCAGGATCGGTCCGATACCGATACAGAATATCGGATCGGAGCATCTCTAGTCGTAACATAAACAGGATCAAAAGAGTTTTCTGATTCTTGTATAAATCCCTATAAAGGCTTATGTCAGATGTTATAACAGGTTTATCTTGTTATAAATAGTCATAGTGTATTTTTACTACAATGCTGCAAATAAGTTGAAAAAGTGTTTTACTTATTTAATGAGGCATCTAACGAAGAAACCAAATTTTTTTACACATAACGTTCTACATTATATGGCTTCAATGTTTCAGTTATTCAGTATTTGGATAGTTACACAATTCAATGCATAATTTGTAAATACAACCACTGTGTTTTATATATAATGTGTAAATTATACAGTACTGCATGTGATCATGTAAACTTTTAACTGTGGAAGGGGGTCTGTAATTGGTTGGACAGTGATTTACATTTTATAACAGTTTAACCTAATTATTATGCTTAAAATCCAGCGCTTGCTTTGATGCACAGGATTTATCAGAAATGCTTTTTTTTAAAGGGATTAATGATTAATGATTAATGATTGAGGAACATTTTCCTGTGACGGTCCTAAGATGGTCTCTTTCCATTATACTGTGCTATACAGCATTAACGTTCACCTATGTACAGCATCAGGAAAACATGGGTTTGATTCCCAAGACTGGGGTAGCCTAAGTAAGGTACTGGCCCCACACATTGTTCCCGGGCGCTGTGTTCCTGGCTGCCCGCTGCTTCACTTGGTGAATGGGTTAAATGCAGTGGACGAATTTCATGCTGTGTGCTGTGGTATGTTCATGTATGACAGAATGGTTACTTCACTCACCTTAGTCTGAAAGCTGAAGATGGTGACACAGAGACACACCACCACCGTGATGCCCAGGCAGAGAATCACTGACTTGGTGCTGTAGAAGCTGCATGACAATATGAAGCATTGGCGTAAGCATTTTCACCACCAGCACAAATTTTGTGCTGCTAATGCAAATGCAGAATATTTACAGTCTTGAAATTTTCTCTTGGAGTGAAACACACTGAAATGTAAACTTTTTTGGAAGAAACTCAGGAACTTTTGAGCTCAGGCTTTTCTTTTGAGGGAGATCAGTTATTGCGAATACTCTCAGAAATGGGTTGTGGTGCCCCCTTCCCCAACACTCTTGTATAATGAATGTGTTTTTTTAAAGATGCTATATGATTGCATAATTATTATCATTGTTGTTGTTTTTGTATTATTTTATTTTAGAGCATTTATCAGACACTTCCAAAGCGACTTCCATTCCTTAACTACAGGGGGCAGTCTCCCTGGAGCAGCTTGGGGTTAAGGGTCTTGCTTAGTGGTGGTGCTGAAGGCAGCATTCGAGGCAAGGATTCTACCCACTAGGACACCACCACCATAATATTATTATTATTGTTATTATGAAATTATGATGATTATTATTGGTAGTAGTGGTAGTAGTAGCAGTAATAGTTGTAGTTTTTTTGTTATTGTTGTTATAATAGTTTTTGTAAGTATTATTATTATTAGTAGTAGTACTGTAATAATTATTTTATTATATTATATTACATATAATATTGAGCATGCTTCTGTGGATATTAGAATGCAAGGTAAATTAAGGAAAACCTGCGATGGTGCCGCAGTTCTTTACCTGGAAACGAAGCCCAGCATGCAGGCCATGCAGAGAGTCTTCAGAAAACAACACGGGCAAAATAAAGAGAAAAAGGTGAAAAAACTCAAACATGCAGCATGACAGAATTAATAAAGTGTTTAGATTTTACAGCTACTCACAAAGACTGTCAGCAGAATCAGGTTCCATGGAAACTGCCTCCTGCAATGGAGAGACAAACATTCTTTTTCAGATTAATGAAATGTTGCAGATTAAACACACTCTGAACACACACTGGATTATCTGGGAATTTTAAAAGTTTCCTTTTAAGATCAATTAAATTATGCATTAAAACAAACATTACCTTACATCTCCACAGCAAGACAATGTCAGATACGTTCCAAGGAACATTAAACTGCAAAAAAACAAGTTATAATAATGTGTGAGTTAACCATAATATTTACAGGCAGAGACTTTAGCCCACAGCCTTTCATCATTGGTCATTTTTAGTGTTATGGTGGTCAGTGGTGGTTTTAAGGTGCTCAGTACTGGTCTGATGGTGGTCATTGGTGATCTTATGGTAGTCAGTGGTGGTGGTCAGTGATGGTGGTCGTGGTTTTATGGTGGTCTAAAGGTGGTCAGTAGTGCTCTGATGGGGCTGTTTGTGGTCTATGGTGGTCAGTGATGATCTATTGGTGGTCACTGGTGGCCTTATTGTCTTAAATGGTGGTCTTTGTGTTTTCAGTGGTGGTTTCTCCCTGTTGCCTCAATAAAGGGGTGTTTATAAGTTAATAACTGAGTGCAATAACTGATTGTCTAGTCTCCAGTCTAGATGTTTGATGTTTCCAATAAAACTGCTGATAAAATTTAGGAGGACACAATAAACTGTCCACTCAGTGAAGTGGACCAGTGAGTAGAAGGTGTGGATGGTGATGGGGTTTGGTAAATTTGAAGCTGCTCACTTGCATAAAGAGTAGAGTCCAGGATGAGTCTGGATGTAGAACCTCGCTGGAGCCCTGAAGAACAAGAGATACAATGTGCCCCTTAATAACACACATCAGTCACCCGAACCTGCGGCATGGACAGGCTGGGTCATATGGCAAAATAAAGCTTTAACAATAATGATAACGATAATGATAATAATAACAACAACAATATTAATAACACTAACTACAACAATACCACTAATAATAATAATACCAATAACAATATTGATTGTGATCATTACAATATTAACAATGATAATGATGAAAACGTTGTCATGTTGGTCAATCCTGAGCTCATGCAGATTCAGTAAGCGTAATTAATAAAGAAGAACCACTTTGTTATCTCAGTTTAGATTTCACTTACGAAAAGGTCAAAAACGCCACGATTGCCAGAGTAACAAGCAGCTGGAGCATCAGGATGGAGTAAACCTGAGAAACCACAAAAACACACAGGAGTTGATGAGGAATCGACTGACAAATTCCTGCTGAACTTTCAGAACTGTTTACTGTAGTCAGTAATATTATGACTAGCATTAATTTTAATGGGGCAGCTGGTAGCCTAGTTGTTAGGGCATTCACCCTGCAAACAGGATGGAATGGGTTCAATTCCCACGACCGCTAGGCACCGCTGAGGTACCCTGAGCAAGGTACCGTCCCCACACACTGCTCACTGGGTGCTGTGTTCCTGCTGCCCCCTGCTTCACTTGGTGAATGGGTTAAATGCACGAGTAGAATTCCGTGCTGTTCACACTGTGTGCTGTGGTGTGTTCACCTATAACAGAATCTTCACTTAATATTATGCTTAATAGTATTGATATTATTAATAGTTATTAACAGTCAATAATGACTAGTAGTCAGTAGTATTTCAAGTGAAAGTGACCATTTGTCATACGTGAACACAGCACACAGTGTGAACAGCACGAAATTCACCCTCTGCATTTAACCCCTTCACCAAGTGAAGCAGGAACACAGCGCCCGGGGAGCAGTGCATGGGGACGGTACCTCGCTCAGGGTACCTCAGAGGTGCCTAGCGGTCTTGGGAATCAAACCCGGACTTTCTAACCATTACTCTACCAGCTGCCCCAGTATTTACAGTAGTCAGTACAGTGAACCATACAGTAGTCCATACCTTGCGAATAAAGATGCGTCTGATGTTCTTGTCCTCCCAGGCATACGTGCCATCTCCATAACAGTAGCTGGGACATCCTGAGCAAAGGGCAAAAGTGGTACATTAATAAATAAGGTTTTCATTCAGTATCTTATATCTCAGTATCACGAATCATATATATATATATTTATTATATATTTATTATATCTTAAGGTTAAATGACACACATTGTGAAGCTTTTTCCATACAAATAATTTAGTGAACGAAAAGAAAAACATCATCACCTGCGTTTGCTTCCTCATAGCTGGGAGGTAAACCTCCAGAAACGGTGCTGACTGTAGGGGCTACCTGTAACCAAAAATGAGTAACTTTTAAATTCATTGTCTTACATACATTTAGGTTTATTTAAAAAAAAATCTTAAAAAACAAGTACTAATTCTTGTTTATGTTTATGTGTAACTTCAAAAAGCCCCTTACATGTCCAATAGGATTAAAAAGATGCTCTTAAACAAATGAATTCGATTTTGTTGGGAAAGTAAATATAATCAATTCTTAAAATCCAGTTATGAGATTAACATGTGCAGAATAGGGGCTAGTTTAGACTATTAAATCAAATAGTGGGCACTCTAAACAGCAGTCAGTGCCTGAAATACATTGGTGTAAAGGAAAAGAAAGGTCAGAAAAGAGTTTCTCTGATAAAACAAACCTAAAGAACAGTGTTAAAGTGGAAATACAACATTCAATGAATCCGGTTCACTGTCAGGTGTCAAAACCTGCGAGAAGGAGCCGCCTAAACCTGAACATCCTTTCTAGAACTGCCTGATCCAATTGTAAAGCACTCTCCAACCTGTCTGCTTCACCCCGGCTTATACACCTATGCCTCGTTTTTGCAGATTCTGAAATGTGTGCAGTTCACATCAGGCTATCTGTGAGTGTATGAAAAGTGTCCATTTTGAGCCGAGACCGGCCCATCAGGCTGTCCTTCCGGGGGTGGGGGGTGTATGGGGGGCCTGCCGGGACCCTCGTTCTTCCGGGGGGGCGTGCTGATGGGATTACGGCTAGCCCAAATTTACCATAGGCCCACCGAAGGCCCGATGGCCAGTCCAGCCCTGCTTACACCTCCAAAAACACGCCTGGGAACATTTTACTGACACCTAGAACATTTTTCCTATCATGCTAACTAACCTAGGCTGTGGGTTTGAGTTCAGGCAACCAGAGAGCCATAAAGAAGAACTTTACAGTGTAATTGCAGTTTAATAAGGTTTATATTTGATACTTGATGTTCTAATAAATATTAAATAACAAATTTGGGTTTGTTATTAACTCAGTGAGCAGAGGGTGACCCTTTGCTCACTAGGGGCTCGGACCTGAATCCTGTACAACATCAGCTGTAAAATATTAACTGTAGATTTACAACTGAGTTTAATTTAATATAATTGACTTAAATGGAATTGAACTGAGGTTATGTACGAACCTCCAGCAGTGCTGAACAAGAGTCTACAAATAGCCTTAATAATCTGCTTATGAAACCCCCCGCAGCCCCTATCACAGACACACCCAAGATAAATAACCAATAGGTGAGAAGAAAAATGAATTGAATGTCAAAGTTATCTAAATTTGTTGTTTATTTCATGGCTAGTTTCTATACACACGCACTCTATCCCATCTACTGTCCCACTTGAAATGTGGATCCCTACCTTCTTCTGTGTCATGTTGGTTGTTTATGGCTCCTCCTCCTTGCTGCGACTGGCCAAACCGAGACAGAAGTGGTCGAAGTGTCCTAAGATTTGAAATACTTCTGTTCAAATGCACTTGTTTAAGGTTGTTTAACTTGTTTAATATGTATTTATTTTGTCCAGGGTGCTCTGAGCTGCTTCCAGCCTTCTCTTCTGCCAGATTAGCCCAGATCTTTATACCCTCCCTCCAGGTTAATCCCTCTCAGCTGTTCATTAACGGTTCCTCCTACCCTCACAGTACATTCTAGCAGCATCCCACAGTTACATAAAGTTTTGAGGGAGGAGAGAAGCATCACCCCAACCATATGTAACCGTTTTTCCACCAATACTGTTTAAGGCTTTCACAGTTGGTTGTGCAAGTAATACACAAGGGCTGGGATAGGGAGAAATTTTGAAAAATCAATAAATTGAGACAAAATTATTGATGATTATACATTCAGGACAACGCCATGCTTTCAACATTGTGGACCCAGTTTGGGGAAGAATCTTTTCTAGTACAGCATGCCTGTGCACAAAGAGAGTACACAAAGCGAGCTCCATAAAGACATGGCTGGAGGAGTTCAGTGTGGAAGAGCATTTATCATGTTGGATGAGAAAGATCTGGCTCACAAGCTCTGTTCCAGTTCATCCTAAGAATGCTGGGTGGGGTTGAGGTCAGGGCTCTGTGTGGCCAGTCTACAGAGTGAATGGGCACAAAATCCCACAGACACTCCAAAATCGTGTGGAAAGCCTTCCAAAAAGACTGAAAAGGGGTATCAACTATCTATAGTTATAGACAGACAGAGAAATAGTCAGATAGATGGATGGATGGATGGATGGATGGATGAATGGACGGACGGACAGACAGACAGACAGACTGACAGACAGACTGATTGACAGACAGACAGACAGACAGATAGACAGCTAATTTCAGCTCCTCAATTGCGTCACAGCTGTATACGTCTCAGAGAATTTCAGTGAAAATCAGTTTCATTAGCGTCCCTTTTCATTTCAGTGTAAATCTTCTCAGACCCCAGCAGTTTGTGGATTTTCGAGGTTTCAATGGACTCTAATGGTAAATAACCCCTACCTGTGAAACAAGTGACTGCCTACTGTGATAGGGTCGTTCTCCACGTCAAAATGACACAACACTGTGGGCAATCACCGCCTTTGTTTTCACTTCGTTCTAGTTTATGTACTAAGCACTGACCTTGAGTGTGAGACTGAAGCTTCATACATAACAAAACTATATTCACTAATATTTATTATCATTTTTATTTTATATTTAATTCGTCTACAAGTGCACAGAAGGAAGGGCATTAGCTTGTTAGCTTGACCGCTTGCTAGCGATCCCCACCACTGGGCACTGGTGAAATCCTTGGAGAAAATTCCTGCTGGTATGACTTTTTAACACTTACTATGAGGAAATCGATGGAATAGCAAGAGAGAGAAGACGGTGAAGTACTGAGTTTATTTCGCGGCGTGCGCCACTGGTAGATAGAAAGAAAAATAGATGGATGGATGGATGGAAGGATGGATGGATGGATGGATGGATGGATAGATAGATAGATAGACGGACGGGCGGACAGATAGATAGATAGACAGACAGACAGACAGACATACAGACATAGTATGACCATATATCATTGTTTGGTGATCTATTGTTCGTATTATTGTTAGAAGCTGTAATAGGATGAACGATGACTTCAGTGCTTTTGTAACTTTGCTTTTGTAAAGGAGAGGTAGGAATGATGAGACTGAGGTTAAGAACATTAAAGACTTAAGAATCTATTTTGACTGGAACCCCTACTCTCTCTCTCTCACAGACACACACACACACACTAAATAGGCTATAGGCCTCTATATTCTCAGTTAATATTTCAGCGCTCTAAATAGACCTAGACATACACTTAATCAAATAGGTCAACGACCAAATACAAATGAGAGTTTCTTAACAAATTAAATTAAGATAAAGTCTAATTTAGATTAATTTAGATTAAGATGGATATTTGGCAATAAGGGAGTTACGCTAAAGGCGGGATTTGCCTTGCCGCTTCTCTCCACAATCCGACCTCGATGTGACAGCAGCTGAAACATTAGTCTACATACTTTGTCACCATTATGCATTTAAGACACAATTAAAGACGAAATCGCCAGAGTCTAGTCTCTGTTTCACCTACTCAGCATCGATTTTCACATCTAATCGAAACGCATCGCCTGGCCGCTCATTTACCGCCCAAGCCCGGCCTGAGCCCGTGTAAAATGATAGACATTAAGCCCGAACCCGGGTCCCGTCGGGTGCGGGCAAAAATTTCCACTTCCACTTCTTGTCGTAACAATGCAAAATTCCCACTAGTAGGACGAATAAAGGCTGGTTTTATCTTATCTCATTGTTGGAGCAAAAAAAACTATTTTCTGTCAGACTGGTGATTAAACGGAAGAAATGTGAATGATTTTTTAACTGACAGGCGGCAATGTATCTACAGATACGAGGAGCCTAGATAAAGGAGTTCCACCCAACTCTCGTGATAAATGAACCAATAGAAAGAATTACGAATGACATGAAGCACAAAAACTTTTACAATGATTTTCAATAGAAGAGAAGACTTGTCTTTTCAAAGGTGACGTTACTTAGCCAGTAGAGGGCAGCCTTCTGCTAAAAATAACAGGAATTCCACCCCCACCCCACCCGACCCATTTTCTGCGTAATACATAGGTCTGGTGTAAACAAATTCTGATGAAAAACAGTCATGTCTTTAACTTTAGTAAAGGTAAAAACATAATTTTGTAACTTTAGCAAACTTGATTTGTTTTAAACCAAAAGCTAAAGTTGTAGATAAAGTCGTAGATACTGTCCTTGGTGTTTTTGGTGTGAAACGGTTCATTATAGAGACTCTGGTTTCTTTCCAGTTGAGTGAATGGAACAAGACAAATCTCCAAAACAAATAATTTCAAGCCATTTAATTCTCTTTATTCTCCCCCAGTGAAGCTCAACGTGTCTCTGAATGTTTATATGGATGTTGATGATGTAAAATAGTGAATCTGAATTCTTTGGGGACTATTTTACCTCACGACACCCTGAATCTATCCCTCCACCATGAATGGGTTTTAGGACCAAATTCTTCTTAGACATCTGGTTTTATTAACCTCCACTGTGAACCATTCTGACTCAGTGTCTCCAGAATATCTCTGGGAAAACAATGTCTCAGGTGTCAGGCAATGTCACCATAACCATTTGATGGCATGTTGATGATCATAAAATAATGGAAAGTCTGAAACTAAAACTAAGAATTTGAAAAAAGTACATAAAAAGTCAATAAATAACATGTACTCTTCGAATGGAGGTGTGAGTTTTACCACATTGCTCAGGTCCCTCCCTCCTCTCATGTTTGGAGTTCAGCCGAGGTGAGGCAGTGTCCTGCCGGACCTCCTGCTGGAAGAGCTGACGGTAACAGATGTGGGAACGGCCTACCTGGTAAACAGTGCGAACGTTTTTGCATGTTTTGGGGCCTGCTGGGTTGCTAAGGTGAAAAACAATGTGTTATATTTGAAGCACCTTCAGATGTTCCTAATGGGCCATCTGCTGACCACGTAATGACTGAGGCATCTTCTGGACAGCCAGAACCATAGATTCCATGGAGACTCAATTAAACATGTTTTTTTAGACATCACACCAGGCCTGGTTCTACAAGGCACATGCAGAATTACAGGTGCCAGAGCCCAGCCGTACAGGTCTGGGGTCAGGACATCATTTGGTACCCCAGTCACCCGACCACATCCAATCGTGAATGGCAGTCTTAATTATACAACAAATCTAACAAACTGCCTTTAGTGCTCTTCTCCCCAGGCCTCCATCATGATCTTCCCCAACTCAGAGCCAACATGAGGGTGCCCATTATAGGCAGTGCAGAAACAAATATACTCTTGATTCTCTCGTGTTGAGTTATATGGACAATTGTGCATCATATAAACACTGTCTTATACAGCACAGCTCAAGGAACCAAGAATGTGACAAATAAAACTTGTCGCTATTCTCATAATTCTTTGAAGAGTGAGTACCATTTGACTCAGTTAACCCATTTATCAAGTGAAGCAGAAGGCTGCCAGGAACACGGCTGACAGGCAGCAGTGTGTAGGGGCCGGTATCTTACTCAAGGGTACCTCAGTAGTGGCACTAACAGTCCTGGGATTTGAACCCATGGCCTTCTGATCACAGGGCAACTCCTTTACCGCTGGGTAAAACAGCTTAAACTGCTCTTCTTATGCATTGAAGCAGAACCGCCATTTGGGGGCGCAGTTGGATCAGTTCATTGGAATCAATTTAAAATTGCTACAGAAACCTCGAGGTCTGGACCAAGGCCAGTTTTAGGACATCTGTGGATCAGCTATGACTTATTAAGCAGGTCATGTGAGGTCAGTAGGAGGAGCTTTATGACGCCAACTTAGGGTCCAAATGTGCATCAACAATCATATCCAGTTCAGAAGCTCCTGGAGTAAAAGAGTCAAGCCCTCATTGTGGCTCTATAATCCATAGAAACAGGTTTTATTTATCACAATGTTTATTAAACCGGGCTCTCCGGATCATTTGTGGACTTTCATTCTCACTCTGGCTGTTTATGCTGGTTTTGTGGAAGACTGCTTGTGCCTGAAGGACATCTGCATGCGGTTTGGGGACCTCTGGTCCAGTCTTGTTGATGTGGTTTTATGTTCTGTTGATTTTCTGAGAGAAAATGAGAACAGCAGTGACCCTCAGACCCTCAGTCATTTCACACCGAGTCATTATGTGAAAAAAACACTAACCTCTGTTCTACAAACAACACACTCCTGTCACTCCATCTCCTGATACTGGGGAAAAATATAAGCGTAAAATGTGGCAAAAGTTGGCATATTTCTAATATTTTTTTGTCCAATTTGGCATTAAAATGTGCAAAATATATGCAATAGTTTTAATCGTGATTAATTGCATTTAAAATAATTTTATTTTAAAAGTACTGCTATATGAACAAAAGTGCAAAAACATTTGGTTTTCAAACACTTTAAACAATCAACACTCTCTTCTCGCAACGTGACTAGTTGCATGGAAAAATACTACTAGAAGTTCATCAAAGCTAATTAGTGAAATTTGTTTAAGAGAGAACAAGAGATTTGTTTTCTTTGAATAATTCTAGCTCTGTAAACACTGCAGCATTTTTCTTATTTTAATGTTTTGTCATTTCCTTGATGCTTTATAATGCTTTAAAGAACAATATTTTTATTTGGAAATTAGAAGAAATATTGTCATCAGTTCTTAAAAAATAAGGCAAAGCTGTTCAATTCAATACCTATAAAGGTAAAACCTGAGAAGAACCTGAGTCTGTCGGTAAAACATTTCTTTCATTTAATGTACTAAAATGTTTTGCACCAACAAGGTGATTCAAAGGAAAATAAAGAAATGAGGGCGCTACTATGAGGGCCGCCCAACCCACACACATATTAGACACATATCAGCTCTTTCGATTTCCCATTGCTGCTAATTTTCCAATGCATGAGCAGCGAGCGGCAGTTGCCAGGTTACCACCATGTGCCGCTGGCATTCAGAACAGGCGAGGATGGCGAGCCACAACAGGATTAGGAAGGGTGCTGAAATATGCAGTCAAACACGCACACACATATACGGACAAAAGCCAGACGTAACGAGTATCTCGTTTAATATCATATTTCAACTCTATGTAACCTCATAAACATAACACATTTACAAAATATACATCATACAGCCGAGTGGAAGGTGAGCAGAACACTGAGCGCAACAAGTGCAGCGCTGCTGGATTAGTGTGGAATTCGCTTGAACTTGCGGAAGAACATTTAGGAGAGTCCTGGTCTTGCGTCTGACCCCTGTACAGAAGAGAACCCTCCAAAAATACGAGGGTCCTTTTGCAATTTCGCTGCAAATAATATTACAAACTGCATCATATTCTCTCAGAGCAGGTGTAAACTATACAGTATGTACATGAGAACTCATTCCTCGATAATCAGTTATGTGTCTCATACAAAACCGACCATCCCAGCAAAACCCATACAAACGCCATACAGTCATATTCAGTGATATGAAACAATTGAGCGAACGTTATGGATATAGCACATCTTTTCATACACAGGACACTATGACATTCATAACGATGCGTATGAGTAAGAACAGAATGCACAGAACAAAAATTATTGCTGCCTGTCGATGACCCTCAAAAGTCTCTCAACTTCGGAAATATTCCGTCACACGATATGATGATCTGGAGGAACCGAAAAATGTTCAAATGTCAAAGTAACGTGTTTTGTGATACATCTGTGATGTGCTGTGATGCAAATTGGGTTTGATCAGGAAGACACTAAATTCTTAATTGTAGGAAAACCTGGCAGGAACCAGAAGAACGGGGAGATCTGGAGGAAACACCAGATCTCCAGGTACAAGTCTCTCACTCAGTCTAGCAAATGGGAAAGGGGTACAGGTAGTGAGTAGGCAGTGCCAGAGCAGAAGTGGGCCAATCAGGATCGGGGCAACCAGTGCTTCCTCAGTTCCATCAAAATTCTTCTCAGAAGAGTCCAACGCCTGGAGGTCTGGTACCCCATTCTAAAAGTGGAATGTTGCCTCACGGTCTTCGCTGGTTTACGGTTATGGAGTGCCCAAAGTAACTCGTCCAAGGATCAGCACTTCTTTCCTGACTTTATAGTCCAGTTTCTGCTGCTGCTTGCATTCCCTCATCAAGGGAGCAGTGTGAACAGTGTGGAGCTGGTTCTCGCAGGGTTCCTCCTGTTCAAGGGTCTATGCGAAAGGCCAGGAGCTTGTCAGAGTGCAGGTTGTTGAGTGTGCGGAGGTCGGGCAGGCGCAGGAGCAGTTTGGGGAAGAGGGCGCTGTCCTCTGGCCGCCGGCGCGTGATCAGGGCACGAAGAGCACCAATCAGGTCCTCTTGAAGTTGCTCCAAGGCTCCCACGTCGGAGATGCCGGAGCGATCTGTCAGAGCAGAGAGAGTCGAATTCAGAACTGGTTCAGTACAAACTTATCATTACAATAATTGACCAGATCTGTGACTATAATCCAGTAAGAATCCGCACTGTGTAGTTTTTCAGTAGTAGTCGAGGGATTTTAATCCAGTATGAATCTATGGATAATACTGTGTCAAATTTTTTGACCTATTGTTTCTCTTAAATGTCACTTTTTGAAAGGTCTTAAAGGTCTAAAGCTTCTTGTTAGTACAGTGTACCCCCACAATGCTTAGTAGTTTGCAGATTATTTTCTTTGAACCAAACTAACAATTCTTTGTGGAAGCCCCTGCAAATTCATGGAAACCACAAATATGAGGGATATTGCATTTTTTATATATATTTTTTCTTGGGATATATAATTTTTTCATTCATTTTTGTGCTAAATTATTAAGACAAATATCATTTGCCAATTTTATAATATAAATATTAACATTTCCATATAAAATAGAACTGTATAAATGTTTTGGTACTGTGGAGAGAAACACAAAGAAAGCACAGCTTGGGATGGTTAAATGCTGCTGTACTCGGAGTCGGGAGGTTTGAAAGTAGCCAGTCCGAGAATGCTATTTATTTCTTCTAGCTGCTGATTGGCTGCTGCCCTGTGACGCATCTCTGGCAGCTACAGTCCAGAATTTCCGTATCAGAACACTTTACTTTACTGAGTTTAAAATTAAATCAAAGTGTTGTGAGCATATGTGGTGGCATATTTAGGCATTTCACTATAAAAATAGGCATTTAAAGACTTTTTTTAACCACATCACAAATTGTTTTTTATAATTCGTGCTCTTGGAAAATGAATTTCGTGGATTGACCGTTCTCCCTAATATGTGAAGATCTGAAAGATTCCTGACCACCAAGGTCCCTGCACACACACCTGCAGACACCAGCACCACCGCCATGAACAGCGCCATTTCGTCCGGTTCTAGCCCCATGCTGCCCAGCTTCTCGCTGAACTCAAACATTGCGTCCAGCAGGGAGCCCATTCCCAGCGCCCGCAGTGATGCCAGTGGGTACTTCTGCCCGTTCAGAAATGTCACCGTTCTCTCCTTGGCATCAAACAGTGAGCAGAACCGCACCATCAGAACCTGCAGGTAAACAGAAACATCTTTTTATTATAGACCTCCAGAAATAGCCAGAATTTGAACATCAGGGCGTTTATTATAATAAAAGAATATCCACCAACTTGCCATTTTATCAGAAAACCCTTCTACAGGACTGTAGCAGGACTGTAACTCATCAGCCCACTCTAAAAGCTCAGTACCACCATAGGACTAACTCCTATGGTGGAGGACATGGTGATCAAAAGGAGGACCAGTTTGTCAGAGCTTTTGCCATTATGTTTTAATGACAGGGTGGGTGATGGCACTGTTATCCCTCAGAAACCGACTGATGTACTGGAACATCAAAGTGCGCTGCCACTAAAACACAATTGCGTACAAAAGTACGCCCTTATTTGGAGCTTCCTTTTTTCTGAACATAAAATGGTAAAGATAAAAGGTAAAAAATTCCCAAATTTCCTTCTAATATGTATACTTGTGGATTTTAACAGTGAAAAAAGGGAGAAACTTTTAACTGATTTTCTGATTTTTGTTGGTTTTTGGGTCAGTTGTGTACACATAATATAACCCTTTATAATGATAACTCTAAACAGTTACATTATTTAAAAAAATCCTTTATCATATGGGCTGTTGTATACATTGTTTAAGGCCTTAGAAATATTGTAATATTATAAAAATAAATATTGTAACATTCAAAATCAAACAGCAATCCATGAACTGAGAGTTGAAACACTAAGATGTGAAACTGCTCTCTCAGCACTGAGACAGTCACCACCTGCTTGACCACTGGGTGAAAAGTTCACCTGGTGCTGGATTAGGGTCCCCTACCTGGAAGGTGCCTGCCTTCAGCAGCATGACCTGATCATGCTGGCTGAGAGCCTGGAAGCCTGGGATGCTCTTGGCGAACTCGACAACTTCTTTAACGGCAGGAGTGAAGCACTGGGAAAACGAGTCCCACACCTGCTGACTGGACTGACCAGCTGGAGACACGGGACACGCATTCAGAGGACACGCCTGCGGGACAGAGACAGGACATGTTCAAGAAAAAGAGAGTAGATCGAATGTAACAGGATGACTGATGCCTGGTTTTCTAGAGCCAGATTTGACCTAAGATTAGACTAAGCAGCCTTTAGATGATGGATTACCAAAATGGGTTTTTACAAATAATTACTTTTTACAAAATATGAAGGCCTGTACTGACTTGGTTTTACAACAGGGTTATAGTTTGATTTGCCAACAAGGGTGAATGTGGTCAATGAAAGCTCAGAATGACAGATACTTAGGATTAGATACTGAACTACTGGATTTTTTCCATTTTGATTATTTTTACACCTGTGCCAAACGTCAGCCCTGATCTTTCCTGTCTTGTACCTGCAGGCAACGAAGTGGTCTGGAATGAAACTTCAGAATCCACACAATTTTTGTCTTATCTTGGTCATACTGAGATTAAATGAAAGAAATTGGAACAAATGTTTTACTGTAACAGACCGCAAAGTGCCTAAAGATACAAGGAGCCTAGATAAAGGAGTTCCAACCACTCAGCATTCAGCACCACCAGTATACTGATCACCGCCTGATCATCTGGAATCATCTGCTCCTGTTTCTTTACTGAATCAGGATTTATGTAGGTCACTGTGTGTCTTAATAAACAAAACATTCCTAAGAAACTGGTCAGGTTCAGGGACTGGACTGAAAATGAAAGCCTTTGAAAGTCCTTCAGGAAGCCTGGAGAACTATTCCTCAAGACCACATTAAAATAAAAGAAAGTTTATTTCTTTGGAAGCAAAATATGAAGAAACACGTACCAGAACTTTCGTCCCAGGTGCCAGTCTCCAGGGACAGGACGTTTGACCCTTGATGTCGGTGCCCGGATAGCTGTTGTTGTTGGCTGGATAGCCCTGAGAATGGGGACCTCCTTGGCTCTGATTGGATGCCTTTGGGTAACTATAGCGGTTGTTGTCGAGGACTTGGGCTGTTGGGTTATTGTCATGGTGAGCCACTGGACACCTGGCCTGGGTGTCGTAGGTTGTCGTAGTTGTGGAGTGAGCGGGGTACATTTGTGGGGCGACTGGGACATGAGAATGGGGTGGAACATAGCCAGAGTCCTGGGAAGGGCTGTTTGGGAAGGAAGAAGGACTGCCGATGTTGTTGTTGTTATTGTTATTGTTGATGGTGTTGCTGTTCTCACTCATCTTCACTGGCTTCTCCTCCCTGTTCACGAAGATGTGACGATATGTGCCCATGCCCTCTTCTGACTGGCTCTCTCTGGGACTGGGCGGGGCTTCAGTGGACGTGGGCGTGGCCGAATCTATGTCCATGGACGCCGACTCATTGAGGCTGTTCATGTAGCTCTGCATTTCGTCCAGCAGCCGCTGCTTCTCTCGCTTTGGGATGCGACCAAAACGCACAGCTAGGGGATGAAAAGGGGAAACAAGAGATTTGAGCAAACCGTTGTATGTTATAGTATCTGCTGTAAAAATATCAATAGACATTGGTTATCATAATCTCATTCACTGTTGAAGGTTTCGGCCCACAATACGTTCTTTTGAAATACAGAATATAACTCTAAGCTCAAATGCGGTTCAAACTTGGGGTGTAACGAAGTATCAAAATATTGTATTAACGAAACAAAAATATGATATGTATACTGGATGATGAGAATTCTATTCATTGTGATATCTGATCGATCTGGAATGTTAATAGTGTTCAACTAGCATGGATCAACAGCTCAATCCAGCGCATTAAAACGAATGGCTCTTATGTTCCAGAAAATAATCACAATTCATTTTTACATTTTTACTTTTTGTTTCTTTTAATATAAACACATTTTTGACATAGGCAAATGAGCTCTGTTCTGATTGGCTTTCCTCACTGACACACCCCTCAGTCTATGAATGCAAGCGCATTGGATGGATGTATGGAAACATGTTGGTCTTAATGTTTGTCCATGTATGGACTGTAAGGACATTAAAGGGCTTATGCAGGCATAATGTAGCCTTCTGAAAATCTTCATTTTATATAATAGGACTGCCAAGGACCACTGAAGAAGCCTTATGAATATTCATGTTGCTCTGTTAAGAATCGTTTAAGCACAATAAGATGAAACGGCGAGCGATGGAGAAAGACAGGACCATGCTTGTCTCATATCATTTCGGAGAAAACATCTCCATCCTCCACCCATCCCCCCGCTGCTCAGCCTCCATCGCTTCACCTCCACTGGCAGTGCTATTTATAGTGCCTGCTACAGTATTCTTCACCTCTCTCTCTCCCTCCCTCTCTCCCTCTCTCTCAGAGAAGTAGGTCACCAGGTCAGTAAGAGCAGAGGTTGATGACACTGAGGAAGATGAGCAACAGGGTGATGGACAGCTTGGGAAACTTGGTATCTCCACGGGGTGAGAGGTCAGAAGAGGACGAGCTGCGGGAAATGTGACTGCCATGGAAATGGGACTAATTGGAATAAAGTGGGTGGCTGTTTCACACAGACTGCATTAATAAGGCAGTATATGAAAAAGCAGTGATTATCAAGTGGTGCAGATCTGAGTCAGGAGTCACGCTGATGTGGATAAGCATTGTTACGATTTTTGTCTCTTTGGTTGAACAGTCATTCCGGATCACGCCTCCCTCAGCGTCCAGAAACACACTGCATGTCCAAAAGCTCCTATAATTAGCTACCGTAACCCTTTAAAGTCCCAGGCACAGGCTTTGTATGCAGATTGAAGTGTTTATCATTTGGACCAGCTGGACAACAGAACGTGCCACAAAAGTCCTCAAAGCAATATTCTAACATCATTTCCTGTCCTCACTCTTGGGGCTGCAACCAAATTGTTACAGCAATGTTCAAGCCTTCCCAGAAGAGTGCTTTGTTATGCTTGAACACTTCCTACATTTAACAAACAAAAACATTCTTCTGCAACTGGTCAGATTCAGGGACTGGACTGGAAATTAAAGTCTTCCAGAAAGTCCTTCAGGAAGCCTGGAGAACTGTTCCTCAAGACCACATTAAAATATAAGAAAGTCTGGATCTCTGGAGGTTGAATATGAAGCACTGTATTTATATCTATATATATATAGATATGTGTGTGTGTGTGTGTGTGTGTGTGTGAGAGAGAGAGAGAGAAAGTATGATGGTTATCAGAATGAGGGATTAGGGAACCAGTGGAGCAAACCCGTGACAGGAAGCAGGTTTACAAGGTTGAGGGTTTCTTCAAATCCGGCTGAGTGGATCTCGATAGGTGGGCAACTGCTGGGGAGATTAGTCGACACACGCACTGCAGTTAAACCATGAACAAAGTGCCTCTCTCCTCTTGACTAAAAATATCAGCGAAAGCTGTAATCACAGCTTCGGCACGAGCAGCAGGAACCAGGCCACGCGAGCGCCAGGCGGTGATGGATGATGCTGCATATCATTTTGCTTTCCGGCTTTTTGGGTCACCTAAATACGTACGGCAGCTCCAGAAAGAAGTGATTTATTGCCAGCACACTTTTCAGCGTTCTCCAGAGGCCGCGCCATCCTACAGGGACAGCGCGACATGGCGAGGGGACGAGAGGAGGACTTTCGTTTGTTTGGTTCCACTGCAAACGGATGCCTTTCAGAGCATTAATTTAACGCTTCTTAATTAATTCTGCAATGGTTGAAGAAACAAAGACTTGTTAGGCCATGCTGCGCGTTCCCAATTCCCAAAATAAAGATGATTCTCCATCGTTTGTGGCGTGAATGATGACCTGTGGGACGTCCAGCCGCCCGCAGTAATAAATCAGTGTCTGCAGGTGCAGAGGCAGGAGACTTGAGGAAACAAGAAGAGAAGAGAAAAGAAATGGAAAAGGAAAGAAAAGGTGGGGTGGATGTGGGTCAAAAGAGAGTGGAAGAGAAGCTTTATTCTAGTTCTAATTTCAGGAGTAAAATGTCCCAGAACTGAAAAGAGTCCTCATTCAATTTTCATCCCAAAATATTGGAAGACTATAAAATTATTTTCCATCTTATTTTCTTGAAATATGAGTGTACCAAACTCAAAATCTTCTCAATCATTGTATCGTTACAACCCCAGTTAAAATACCTGAAGGACTGGACCAACATCACAAGACAATAAAGAGTTGTTCATGGCCTTGTTTCACAGACTGATATTGGCACAAAAAAAAAAGACTCGTGTGGAAGATGCTCATTTGCAATAACATTTTTGAAATTTCAAATTGTTGGCTTGGGCCCCAAATGTCATTACATAATGAATAAATCTATAATGTATCATATACCCTTAAAAAGGGTTCTTTGGAAGGGTGTTGTTCATAAGTTTCCACAATACCTACATAAGCATTTCATAACGCATATACAGTTACCCCACAGATCAGGAGTCGCGGATTCAGTCACATGCAGATTTTTTTTTAGAACCAAACTCATAGTTTTACACGAAAATCCCCACAACTGCAAATATCCTCCACTTTTTTTGGCCTTTTTGTTGCAATAAATATATTTTTTCAGGATGTTTTCACCAAGGGGACCCATTCACCTCGTTGCGGTGTCCCAATACTTTTGTTCCGCAACCTTCCGAGCTGCATATCTCGGGGGCGAAAGCACTCAGACAGTTCAAACTCCACACTTCAATTGATCTCCAAGAGACCTTTCCAACGAGCCCTCACTAGCCCAAGTAGATCAGGTTTTATTCAGAAAAATGTTCACCTTGCTGCATTGCCCCAATACTTTTGTCCCACAACCTTTCCATCTCAGTGGGGAATTTAAATTAAAAGAGGCAAATACAGGTTTACCTTTACAATTTTAAATGAAATTAAAGTGTTCTTGGAGAAGAATTGGGGGCATATTTAGGGTTTACACTAAAAATAGGCCTTTTTAGCCTTTTTTTTTTTACAAAACACAACAATGCATTTTTTCACTATATTTTGTAAATTATTACACTTCTTTTGTTTTTAGTTTGGATTCGAAAGAACATTATTAAAATTTCTCCATGAATGAAATATGCAACATCAACAATATGTTGTCTTTCAGTTTATTTATGGTATGGATGTGATTTATTTTATTCACCAGGAAATAATGGGCACATTTTCATCCAACAGTTAATAAAAAAAGTGTTTTGAGATCTTACCGTCTCTGGACATGCCGACTGAGAGACACTTCTTAAAGCGGCAGTGTTGACATCGGTTACGGTTCATTCTCATGATCAAACAGTTCTCGTTCTTCACGCACATCTTATAGTGGATGTTCTGCTGGATGCTGCGCCTGAAGAACCCCTTAGGAGATGAAGGAGAGATCATGTCATGTAAGCCACCTGAACTCCTGAACTAAAAGAACCACATTGGGGTTCACTGAGGTGTCAAAAGTCATCCAAATCTTTTCATCCCCAAAACCTCTCTGGATCCTCAAGCCTCATCCAGCTCTTCACTGGGGTGGGTCAGACTAGTGGATGAGGTTTCAGGGACCAGAGATGTTCGGGGTTTGTGTTTAAAGTAAAAGATCTGGATGACTATTGACTTCTAGCAGAGGAAAACTGGCTAAATTTATATTTCTCGCCAAACTATTCCTTTAAGGACGGCTGATTTGAAAGTATACGTTGGTTGTGTGTGTGTGTGTGTGTGTGTGTGTCCGTACCTTACATCCTTCACATGCGTGGACTCCGTAGTGAAATCCAGAAGCAATGTCTCCGCAGACTTTGCACAGAAGAACCATCCCTCCTGTTTCTGATCACACAAACAGAACTAATTAGCCCCTCCCTCTCCAAATGTATCCTTCAGTCATTAATTATTATTACTAACGATTCTGCCAAGCTTTTATCCAGAGCGACAGATGTTAAAGTCTTTAGCAGTTTAGCATGGCAGGGTGTTTACTGCTTGAGTGGGGAGTCGAACCCTGGTCTCCTGCTTGTAGCTCCACCCACCACTACGCTGTGTGTAGATTTCAGGCAGGTGTTTGTAACAAAATGCCCAGTGTAAGTAGATTTAAAGTAGGTGTTTATGCTAAAGGGCTGATAGCTCCACCTACTGCTATTAGGAGTTATTCACTTCATTATGAAATGAGCATCAGAAGCAAAAGGTTTACTTTTAATCCATTTTTCTCATCGATTTTAAGGTTATACTCACTTGTGAAGGTGCCGGTAAACCCGCACGGCCTCTTGCCCACCAGCGGGTGTGAGAAGGAGCTCTGGCCCGTCGTGGTGACGGATGGGATGGAGTTGACAGCAGGTGAGCTGCTGACTTCAGGGAACTGAAAGACGAGTTTGGGCGAGAGCGAGGGGGCCGTGCCGGACCCCCTCTGTTTGAGGGAGCCGATTTCGGTCAAAGAAACCTCCTCTGGAGATGAGGGCTGGGAGTTAGAAGAAGGCGACTGGGTCTGATACCCACTTGAGGGGCTTCCGGGGCTGGGACTGGCGCTGCCTGTGGAACTGGCATAGAGAATAACGCCTCCACCTGAGAGGGAGAGAGAGAGAGAGAGAGAGAGAGAGAGAGAGAGAGAGAGAGAGAGAGAGAGAGAGTTAGTGACAAGTGAGAAGAGGTTGATTGTGCACCTGTTTCCAGTAAAATGGCCAGTGTGATTAAGAGCAAGGTAAGTGTTTCTAATGAAATGTCAAGTGTGTAAGTAGGTGTTTCCAATAAAGTGGCCAAAGTGCAGAGATGTAAGGTAGGCATTTCTAATAAAATGGCCAACCTGTGTAAGATGTCCCCAATAAAATGACCATTGTGTATAAGCAGGTAGGTGTTTCCAATAAAAAGACCAACTTGTGTAGGTTTAAAGTGTGTTTCCAATAAAATGGCCAGTAAATCTAAGAAAAGGGTGTCTTTGATAAAAACAAATACTGCACAAAGAAGATTCCTGTTTTTAGATGAAAATATGTCAAACAAACTGGGCTGAAGGTCTCATTTAATTTTTTTCCCACATTATTTTTGCCCTCCGTCCCAGTTCAGGAACAGAATGTACAAGATCTGCGCCTCCTCCTCTTCTCTGGAAGTGAACTCGGAAACGCCTCATTACTCACACACCCAGCCCCCCTTTCTCTCTATCTCTCCTTCTATCTCTCTCTCTCTCTCTCTGTTCTCTCTCTCTCTCTCTCTCTCTCTCTCTCCGTATTCTCTCCCTTCGCATTATCTCTTGCTCTCTCTCTGTATTCACTCTCTCTCTCTGTATTCACTCTCTCTCTCTCTCTCTCTGGATCCTCTCTCTCTCTGTATTCTCTCCCCCTCTCTCTGTAGTCTCTCTCTCTTTGTATTCTCTCCCCCTCTCTCTGTAGTCTCTCTCTCTCTCTCTCTCTGTATCCTCTCTCTCCCTCCCTCACTCTCCTCTCACCATATCTCTCTCTCTCTCTCTCTGTATTCTCTGTCTCTGAATTGTGTGTGTGTGTGCGTGTGTTCTCTCCCTCTCGAGCTCACGTGTCTGCTTGTTTTAGCCCCGCCCCCTCCGTTCCTCCACCCCTCAGACTCTCCGGCTCGAGCTGCCAGCCACCTGACCGGCGACTCACATGGACTCCTGACAGCGCGCGCTCCTCCGCAGTCTCGTGCAGGAGACACCCGCCACTGCGCTTATAAATAAATAAATAAATAAATAGAACTCGGCACCCACGTGTTGTAGATCTTTCTTTCTTTTCAATTCTTTTCATAAAAAATATGCTACCCATCCTCCTCTCTCTTTCTTTTCTATTTCTCGCTTTCTTTCTTTTACTCTCGCTCACACATTCTTTCTCTCTCACAACCATTGTCTCTAATGCTCTCTCTTCTTCACTTTCTTCTCTCTCTCTTTCACTTTCTGTTCTCTGCCTGTATCTGTGTCTCTGGAACGTGACAGTCACGTTTTCATTCCATACGAGTTTGTTTTGGTCGAGTGGCTCCTCTTTGAAGCTGATGTGGGAGGGTGCGCGCGCTGCGTGAAGTGTGTCAGTCGGTTGCACGTGAATAAAATGGGCTAAGATGACGCAATGTTGGACAGAACGGCGCGTGGCGCTTTACCTGCAGAACACCTGTTCACGCACGAGCCGCAGTGACAGGACTGAGCACAGGTAAACGTGCAGGAAAGTCACTGGAAAGGTCAACAGGTGAGGCGATATATCGCTGTTACCATGGTGACACCTGTCTCTGCAATATGCAAATGAACCTCTCACCAATCACTGTTCCTGACCAACCACTGCTCCAGGTGAGTTACTGGGTGTTCTAATGAGCCAAAGTCTTCATGTGATCCAATAAAAGTCTAATTATTTTCATCTTTAACCGTTAAAGCCCCTGATTGGCCGGTGTGTTTTAAAGGGCCAGTATTCTAAATTTTTCCACATTTCGTGTGCCTTCGTGCCCCAAAAATACAATACTTCTGGTAACCTCTCAGTTAAACAGGCTGTGCATTTAAGACTGGTGTATGCAAATTATTTCTTTTCTGATTGGCTGTACTGCAACTCATTCGGAAGGCAACACGGGGCTGAAACACTTCTTACAAATTCAGCATGAATCTGCGGAGCTAAAGCGCTGTAGACTGAATAAAAAGACATTTGAAAATGTGTTGGCTTTGTGACATCACAAAAACTACTTCTTGAAAACAGACCGTGTTTGCAGGTGTTTTGCGGGTGAAAAGATTTGGGTGTATTGCAGCTCATTCAGAAGGAAGCACAGCACTGAAAGACTCAGCAGGAGGAGATGTGTGTAAATGTGTTGGTTTTGGGACAAAAATATGATTAGAAAATGGGCCGTTTTTGCAGGTTAGTTGCCATCTATGAACAATATGAGGGGGGTAAATGGCTCCAGATACGTTATGGGGGTGAAAAGATTCGGGTGACTATTGACCTCCAGTCTTAAACCTTCTACAGGCCGTTAGCCTCACAGCCGCAGTTCGGTCTCAGCTGGGGTAGGTTCCTCTAAGCCTGAATTCTGGTTCTGAGCGAAATGCACACCGGCTGAAAGCAAACGAAAGATTTAATGCCGCCAGAGCTCCACTATTGATCGTTCTAATGCAGAGTCATCGATCTGCTGCCTTCCGGTTCCCCTCTGGTGAACGCGAGGAGCCACGAGAGAAAGTAGGGCAGTGTTACTTTATATGGAAACGCGGCTCATTAAATGCTGCGCACCTCATTCAGCGGCGCATAATAGCAGCAATTTCTTGTCATTTGTGTTCTGTTCCTGCGTCCAGTCAATCATCATCAGCCATGCATGCAATTAGTATGAGGAAGGTTTCACCTGGAGCAAAGCATCGTGATGATGCTCTGGAGCTCCTGTACACAGTGAAACAGTTTTACACACCACAGGCTTTTTCCCACTTATCCATTTCTTTTGTATAAAGGATATTCTGGTTAAACTGGAAAGTTGTTGAATGAGCAACTATAAATGAAACATGTGAAATAAACCCAGAAGCCTTTCCAAGATGAGAAAATTTGTAACAGTGCATGTCTGACTTAACTGGTTGTGTGGCGATGAAGAGTCAAATTCTAGACTGTCAGGAAATTGCTATGAGGATTTGATTGTATGATAGCATTACGTATGCTGGAATACTGCGGTGAGGGTTTGACTGTATGAGAGCATTAGTAAGGCCTGGTACTTATGTTGGAATGTTGCTGTGAGGGTTTGATTGCATTACTGAGGTCAAGAACATGGCTTTTTTAAATACAGATCAGCCAATTAGAACAAAGGTCATTTCCATACACCAGCCATTAAGACACTGCAACAATAACACGCTGTTAATGTGGAGGTTGAAAATGGCATGCATTGAGAAATTGTGGCTATTTTTCCTGCACGTACCATCATACAGTGTCTTAAATAAAAATAATAAAGATATTGTCCCTTTAATTGCACACTTGCATCCCAAGCTGTTTTATTATAAATCAGGAACAATTAAATGGGGGAAAAAACTTGGGGGTTGGGAGCCCTTTAAAATGGCTGAACTGAGCTATTAGGGCGGTCTAAGCATTTTTAGGTAAATAAATGATGTATAATTTAAATAATGTATGAGAATGTATGAGTAAATCCGTTCGGTTCCATTGGGCTGAATGTATGACCCACTGACCGGCCAGATCAAAATAGAGGCTCCCGGAACAGGAGAGCGCGCGAGCAGCATGAGAAACGAGCCTGTGTGTGTGTGTGAGAGAGAGTGAGTGTGTGTGTGTGTGTGTGTGTGTGTGTGTGTGTGTGAGTGAGTGTGCGCGCGCGGGCAGGCAACGGGAGGGGGGTGCGAATGGGAAATCACGCGTGGCACGTGGCGTTTGGAGCAGGTCCACGTGACTGGGACTACAGCGCCTCATGCCCGCGCGAGGCTTTTGTTGCCATGTGCAAAACAAGCCACCGTGGGAGGACCGCTCCGTCCCGTCATGCCCAGGGTAAACAGGCTATAGGGTAATAATAACCGCGCGCGAGCTAATGACACCAATACTGAGGCTCAAGATCCTGATACCCCACTCTTCCGGTCACGTTTACTGATAAATAAAAACACTACATTGAATTTAACATTTAAATATCCATCCATACTGTATTTAGACTCATTCCTATATTGTAGCATGCATATTCATTTTCCTATATTCATTAAAATTACATTCGACTCCAAACGCATGCAATCCTCAAATATTCAAAAACTGATTTAAATATTCATCCAGATTATGAATATACAAGGTGTGATATCCAGTTTAGACCCAGTATCGCATAAACTGAGCACTGTAACGCGCATATTTATGCACCTGGGTGGGCATTACAGTTAGTTATTATTCCTCTTCCATGCGATACTTCAAGTACTTCAAAACCCATTTTAATATTCATGGAGGTTATGATAAGCATATGTCGAGACTCGAATGGGTTAAATAAGCTGTAAAATAAGCTGTAATTGAACTAATATCATGGCATATGGCATTTCCCCCCTTAACCTATAGAATATAAACATGACCAGATGCTGGTTTGATACTGAATCTTCAAGGGGAAAATGATATATGCTATAATATTACAATCAAATATTGTTGACTATAATAATGTACCATAATGTACCATACTGCAGTATTTAGGGTGGAGTGATATATTCGAAAAATAAATATACTGTAGCACAGCACTCGCCCCCACATCTAACACACACCAAAAACGCAGCACTTGCAGACTTGAAAATCAGTGCTTTCAATAAAAATAAAGAAATAAAATGCATGAAACAGAGGCTATAATGGATCAATAGAACGCGGCTGTCGGTCACGTGACCGTGTTTCTATTCCGCGAGCCCGGTTGCTCCACTCAGCCCTGCTCACATGCTGGAGACTGACAGGCCGCACGTGCTGAGAAAGGAGGAGGAGGAGAGAAGGAGAGGAGGGGGGGTCATTTAAAAACAGCATGTCCGTCTCTTAAAGGAAAGAAAAAAAGAGAAAAAAGAAAGAGAAAAAAAGAGTCACCGGCGCGGGAGCGTGACTCGGGTCTAAAACGAACCGAGGATTAAAAACAAGAAGGAACCACCTTTACACGCCCCGCCTCCTGAGGAACCCACGTGCAGGAGGTCCCCTCGGGTTAACTCCTCGAGCTCCACCAACCTTCTCACGTTCTCCAGTTCTGCTGTCTGTGCGCGTGTTTATTATAGTCTAACACAAATTTAACAAAAAATAACGATTCATTAGAAATACTTAAATATAAATATGAACGTTTTATTAGAAATCTTTTTTCTATTTTAATAGAAAATTAAATAGAACTATTATTCTATTGATCAGAAATAATAGGCCTGTTCAGTCCTACTGCATTATAGTAACCATGTTTGAACACATCATGATTCAATTTGTGTTTTAAATGCTACAAAATTGCAACAAAAAAACCCACAAAAAGAGTGTTTTAGGGTGATGCACGTGATTTTGTTTACATGGCGCGAGGAGCTGCAGCGCGCGCTAAAGCAGCAAAATGAATGAGAAATCTTTCATTTGCTCTGTGCAGAGTGGCGAGGCTCCTTAAGCAGCTCCTCGAGTGAAAGTTTTGATTTTATTTTTGTTAGAATATTCCGTTATTCACTGAAAATAGAACCTGGTGCTCCGTTAAAGGTGGAACTAGGAGTTGGGCTGAGTTCCAGCATCTGTAAGCAATTGTGAATTTATAATATATATTTTTTATAATAATAATATTATAATAATGGGAGGCATATCACCCCAGCATGCACCTGCTGCACTATTTAAGGTGGAACCAAAAATCTGAATCAGAAGCAAGATGCAGTGAGACACTGTAAATATACACCCATACACACACACACACACACACACACAATATAT
>JBBPDB010042195.1:0-11341 GCA_037974465.1 Brachypetersius altus | reverse complement strand
TCATGACATGGTTGAAGGGTGTTTCGTCCGTTTTTATTTTATTTTTGAAATATTCATTTATCGACCATTATAAATGCAGATACCGATAGTTTGGAAAATGACTAATATCGGCCGATGATATCGGCCTGCCGATATTGTCCCTAACCACCATTAGCTAGTTTCATTGAAAATAAATGCACTTGAGGCAACTGGTGTCCTGGAGGTCCAGGGAGTTCCTCCTGTGATCAGAAGGTTGTGGGATCTAAACCCATGGTTGTCAGTGGGGCTTGAGGAAGGTACCATCCCTACCCACTACTTCCCAACCTGCATTGTTGACTACCCCATGCTTCACTTGGTGCATGGGTTAAATGCAGAGAAATAATTCAGTGTGTACTATGCTGTGTTCCCTTGTGACTATAAGAGGCCACTTTACTTTACATTTACGGCATTTAGCTGACGCTTTTATTCAAAATGACTTCCATTCCCGAACTACAGGGGGCAGTCTCTCACTGGAGCAACTTGGTGTTAAGGGTCTTGCTCTGGAACCCAGTGGTGGTGTGCTGAAGGTGGGGTTCGAACCCATGATCTCTTGGTCCAGAGGCAAGTATCCTACCAACCAATCCCCCACCAACTCCGCCCTCCCACCACCACCACTACTTTACTTTTCTATTTTGTGGTTTGACTTTGAGAGCAAGGTCTAGGCCACTGTGAAGGATTTTATTGAGACTGGTAATAATATAAAAGGGTAAGTATGGAGGCTCTGGGCGCCTCTCCTTACCAGATTCAGTGGAGAAAGCGACTGGCTCACTGGAAGGGCCTGTACCAAGCTCGTTTTTAGGCGTCACCGTGAACTCATAACTAAAGAAATGAAAGACATTTACAAGTTTAATAATGGTGGTGAACCGCTGCTCGGAGCCGGAGGGCAGCGTGCGTATACCTGCTCTCCGGTTTCAGGTTCTCTACAGCTGTGTGTGTCTGATTGGTAGTTTGGACAGACACTTCCTTTCCATGTGGACCCTTGGTGGATGAAGTGACCTCATATTCTGTTGAAACAAATCATGAAAGTCCACAATTAAATTTAAGAACTTGACCTTTTCCACGGCAGCCATAATAGTTTAATGGGACGGTTGAATTTATTTGTTTTGAAAAAAAGACTGTTTTGCAAGCCTTTCATTTGGTTGCATATGTGAAGCATTAAGTAAAAATGAAGGCAGTTTAAAGTAGCGATGGCAATTTAGTGTTTAAAGGGCCAACTTTTTTAAATGGAAGAGTTTAATGTAAAAAATAATGTTAAAAAATACAATTTACTAGTAAATCTATACCTTCTTGTGCTGCAAAAATGTCAATTTTGATTATCATTGGTTCATATGAATGAACTGAAAAGTAATTGATTTAAATGTAGTCTATAAAGTGGAATGTAAAGTGCTGAAAGAAAAATTTATGCTATTGTCATGGTTTGGTCAGCGTTCGTTAGGGGTCGCTGTTTTGGTTTTGTTTTGTCTGGGTTTTTGGGACTTTTATTTTGACGCTTCATGTCTGGTTCACTCATGTGTCACGTGTTTTGTTTTTTTCACCTGTTTTGTGTTTGTTTATTGATTATGTCAAGTATTTAAGTTCTGTCTGGGTGTCCCACAGATGTCTGTCCATCGCCTCACCTATCCTCGTTCCTGTTTGTAGCGGCCCTTGAGCCAGGTTTTGTTTATGTTCCTGTTTTCACGTTCCTGTAAATAAAGAGCCTGACTGCCATGGATGCCTGCCTGTCTTGTCCTTGGTTCCCCTGAGGTAAATCACAGGAGCCGGTTAACCCGGTCCCCCGTGACAGCTATATTGTTACAATTTTATTAATAAATGAATATAAAACAAGTGTAAGTGATAACAAATTCATTCTTTTTGCCTATACAGACTATACAACAACATGTGGCAGTTTTAATGGTGGTTTATTCAGTAAATGAAACTTGAGATGAATGAAAAATGAAAAATAAAGATGAATGTAATACAAATATGATGTATATCTACAATGCTAAATATAATGCTTTCTTTGTTATTTTTATTTGTTTATGGGCACAGAGTCACTCAGACAGTGAGCCATGCCTGGAATAACTGTGAGGGTCTAGCTGTGTTCATGTGATGTTCAGATTACCTGTAGTTTCATTGTCTGTTTTGTCCCAGTCGAGGATGACAAAAGAGGGGCATCCCTCCACAGTGACCACAGTGAGGTTGGAAGGTGGTGTCTTGGGTGGTCCAGTAACACTTATGTCCCCTCCCTCCTCGTCAGGAAAGTAGCTGAGAGAGTGAGTGACGGAACAAGGCTCCTTTGGACGCTTGTCTGTCTTATAGATCACATGAGGGGCTGTTGGCACCAAAAGTCAGAGCAGACACAGTTACCATAGTCATGTTTGTAGAATCTACTCACAGAGTGCACTATTAAGACATGGACAGATGGACAAAAGTATTAGGACACTCCTGTTTTTCAGGGTTTGGGCTCCTTTACTGCCATTGAAGTCCAATCTCAGTCCCACAGAATACCAACGTTTTGGAGAAGAACCTTTTCTATTCCAGCATGACTGTGTCCCAGTGCACAAAGCGAGCTCCATAAAGACATGCTGGATGAGTTTGGTGTGGAAGAACTTGACTGGAGCCCTGACCTCAACCCCATCCAACACCTTTTGGATGAACTGGAACAGAGATTGTGCGCCAGACTTTCTCGTCCATTATCAGTATTTGACCTCATAAATGCCCCACAGAATGAATGGAGACAAATTCACACAGAATTCCCACTGGTACATTAACCACCCTTCTGGTGTGAGAAATTGTGTATTGCAGTTACTGTGTTGCTCACTGACTTACTGAGAGCTATTGTTGGGACATGGAAGAGATGCTCTAGGCAAACCAAAGGCGGCGATGTAAACCATTCAGTTCCACCCTCATGCCCTACCAGTGTGATCAATTTACAGCTTTTAAATCATATATTCGTTCTGTCAGCGTAGATTCTGCTTAACTCTACAAATTCATAAATGTATTCATTCATGATATAGCAGTGGAAACAACATCTCAGAATTATGAAATTAACTGTTAGTCAAATCTATGGAGGCCACAGATTTATAATTACTGAACATTCTACCTGTTATTACTACAACTACTAGTATGACCCCAGAAAGTAGCTGGTAACATGTGGACTTTTAGCAAGCATATATATGGCAGTCAAACGAACATGGACCATATCATAGACCCTTGCATTACAATTGGCATGGAGTTGGCGGCAATATTGCAACACTAGGCTTGCCTAGTCATGTTTTTGTTTGGTAGTTTTCTGATGACCTTTCACCTAGTTTACATTGGGGAATCACGGGCAGAGTGTGTAGAGAGTATAAGATAAGCCTCCCCAGGCTCTTTCCCAAGAATCTGACCAGTAGGGTGCAGCTCAGGCTCCACCATGTGTCTTCCAGGAGACGTTCGCCAGGACATCTGTCACTTTGATTATACGCACCAGGCAGCGGGAATGACACACATCCCTGTCTCATTGAGGCGGGCATACGATCACTTTCGCATGCACTGTACTCCATTCATACACACTAATGCTTAGTAGAACAGGAAAATCAGAAAATAAATGATCATATGGAAAACTGGCCTCGTATACAGACATACACACACTGCACAAAGCTGATAATGTACAGTCGTTCTGTACTAAGGTACAGTCTGAAAACTAGCTGATCCGCATTCCTCTCGCTGTAAAAACTGGAGCATCAGCAGAGTCACTGAGGTTACCGGGTGCAAATCTATTTATGTGGCCTGGCCTCCTTTCACTGCATGTATTTGCTTAAAGCAATGTGATACCCTGTTGTCAATAACTCACTCCAAAAATCTACCTCCCCTCCGACTATTCTAGCCCTTTCTCTGCATTGCACTAGTGGTGGAACTGGTCTGAGTATACTAATAAAGCGACATGCAGTTCCCAGTGAAATGTATCATCATCAATCATCTGATACCACCCCCCACAGGCATGCTTGGCACATGTGACCGACTTTCACAAGGGTTCTGTTTATGTACCCAGTCATCCATGTAAAGAAAATGTAAAAGCAGTTGTTTTTTACCAATAAAAAAATTAAAACGTGCTTAGGTTGGAGGTGTATGATAATTTAAAGTTAACTAAAAAGCGTGCTTTCAAGGTTTAAGGGGGTTGTGTGGATGGACGGCCGGTAGAGGTCGCCCTCATTTCATTTAATGTGTAGTAACCAGTTCACCAGTAACACCTGCCTTGAGTATTATTGGTGGACTGGTTTAAAGTTAAGATATATAAGCAAACTTTAGGTGGACCAGAGTTGCCAGGTCCACCGCTACGACAGGGGTAGGAGTGCTTATAGGTTTCCTTTGGTTGAACAAATGTATGTTGGCCCTCGAGCCCATTTATGTTCCCGTTTTGTAAATAAAAAAGTCAAAACAAAGCCTTCCTGTCAACCGGCTCTTATTTGGGAGAGAGTCTGGGATGACACATGCAGGTTCGACACACTTTCTAATGTTTATTATGAAGCATTATCAACCATAGAAAAACAAACTAAGTGATTGTACACTTTTTTCCATAATATTCTGTAATAGACCTCTATGGATGTATTCAGTATCCTGTTAGGGAAGACAACACTACCGAGAAAGAGCATGTTTGGAGTGCTCCTGTCCTTTATGAGAACACTCCAAATGCACAACAAACAGCAAAAAATCTGCCATATTAAAAGCTTTTGTAAAATACTTACTTTACACACACTGTACACACATCAGCTGATTTCTCATTGAAAGATATTTGGCCTTAATGCTACATACCGACTGGAGCCTTTAACAAATTGCATTTCTTGGCAGATTTTTTTTAGTGCAATTGTTCAATTGACTATGCCGTTATTAAGCTTTTGTGTATTTTATAGTAATGTGTCATCATTTATAAAAGAAATCAACCACTTGAGGCTGCACATTACAGGCCTCTTAACCAGGATCAAATCTGTGGTTTATTGCTTTAATAAGCAGGCTCTGTAGCACGTTCAATGTTCAGAGTCCACGTGGATTGAATTAGGCTGGTGAATCACGTCTGGCAGACAGCGAGGTTGTCCCCCAGCAGGCTTTAGCCTGATCTGACCTGTACGATGACAGCAGCTATCTGTCAAAACTCCTCTTACATGCAGCTACCATTGCATGAACACTGAAGCTAGCCTGCCTGCAAGGTGCAACCCTTTTCTGTGCTTAGTTGACATACTGAGTACAAGCAGCACAATGGAAAACAGTCTTTGCTTTGGCTAAAGCAGGGGTTACCAAACCCATTCCCCAGAGGAAGCATCTCCGTGCCCTGCTTTATGTACTAAGCCAGATGTATTTTTGTGTTTTTGATGTATCATCAAACCCTAAGTTCATAACTGATGTGCCTATGCAAGCAAATGTGACTACTGGCTGACCATATAGGTAAGATCTGGTCACTGAAAAACACAAAAAGTCTAAAGATCTCATTTTCCCTGCAGTGTAAACAAAGCCATAATGTCTAGTTTGGGTCCCTCATCTTCAAAAAACAATTAATAGTTTGTAAATACACAGCTCTGGAAAAAATTTACCACTGCAGCTAAGTTTTAAATCAGCATCTCTATGAGTGTGAACCCAGTCCAGTCCAGTGTCTGTTAAACTCCTACACAAACACCTCATTCTGCTTTATGAGGGACTGGAGTATGACTTGATAACGGCAACGAAACCAAAATCACGTTCAATCACATTGCTGCCTTTGGCCTCTGCAGGGCACTGTGACTGTTAAAGTCAACTGTCCTGCATTCTTTAAGGCCTTAGCAATAAACCTCAACTTTTCACGTAAAGCAGCAATTCATCCCATGTGTAGTACCAGACACTAACAAAACACAATCAATATACTATCACATTTTTACAAAAAGTGCTTTTAAATCTTCCTATTCCTTGTAAGGATCGGATCCACTTGGTCCACTCCGACTATGAGTCTGTGCTGCCCTCTGCTGGTGATATACAGTCATGGCCGTGTTTCCAGTTGGAGGACTCCCAACAGAAAAGGAATCACACAAGTTCTGAGTAGCGATTTTCCAGGTCAGACTTAAGCTGTTTAAAATCTGGACGATCCTCGGGCTCCTTGCTCCAACAGGAAAGCATAATGCGGTACAGGGATTGTGGGCATTCAGGAGGGGACGGCATCCTGTAATCACATTCGGTGATCTGACGCACTGCCTCACTTGTATTGAAACCTGCAACATACAATTGTACATAATGCAAATTCATCCATAATAAAAAATAGCCTCTCTTTAGCAATGTGCGATTTATAAAAATTACACAATATTTCTTTGTTTCAGATTTCACCGATACCATGAAGGGTTATCTTATCTTATCTGCGTCTCCAATACGTCACAAATACTCCTATCAGTATACAGTAACCCCTCAATGCGGATTTTTCTGAGAACCGAAATGTATACCCGGTATACGGCAATACACTGAAAAGTTGTCAACCGCCATAACAACAAGAAGAAGGCTGCTGCAGCATGTAGTATGACTGCTCTGTGTCTTGTCCATGTATTTTAGTGTTTTAAACCCTCTGCCCCAGTTATCTCACAATTATCTCAGTTTATTTAGTATTAGTAAGCTAACCGGTAATGCTAATGGTTTTTTAAGCAATAAAGTTTTCTGATTATTTATTTACCATTACACTTTCTTTAAGGGTAATGCATTAAACTTTAACATGAAATTAAAGTGTTCTGGGAGCATATTTGGGGGTATATTTAGGGTTTACACTATAAAAACAAGGCATTGTTAGGTTTTTTTTTTTTTTTTACCAAAACACAACAACACGGTTTTTCACTATACGTGTGTGCTCTTAGAACGTAACCCCTGAAAATGTAATGGTGAAAGTGCACCATTGTTTACCTGGATATGGAATTGCACCATAGGTAACTATTTCATACAGCAGAATGCCGAAAGACCAGACATCAGATTTATTTGAAAAACGGCCGTGGGAGATGGCCTCAGGAGCTGTCCACCTGTATGGAATTTTCTTGTCCTCTGAAACATAGAATGGTTCCTACAAAGGAAAAAGGTAGCACACATTGTAAACAACATCTAACTACTCCCGTGTTGTAGCTTTCAGACAGGCCTGTAACAATCATGAAATTTAGCTGATGATTCATTTCACTAGAATGAATTTATTTGCCTATTTAGCCTAGTCTAGACTACTTTGCCACTAAAACATTGAAATGGATTGAAATCAATTTTGTAAAATGAATTATAGTCCATACTAGTGGTGGGCCAATAACATGCTGCGTTGACGTGACACTCTCATTGGGCGATAAAAAAATTATCAGCGTTAATCTGTTCACAAAGTTGGGTTGGGAGCTGCGTCTATACTACGCAAGCGATGATGACTTTCACCTTGATATTTTAGCGCGGATGTATACCTAGCCGAATTGCACTGTAGGGGGCGAGAACGAGTCTTCGAACCTGTGTGTATGCCTACTGTGAAATTACCACATCAAACGTGACGTGCTAACATGGATGCAGCTATGAAGCCGCCGGGTTTGCTTCAGGGAAAATTTATTTTTAAGAAGCTTTCCAATGGAAACCTCGACAAGATTAAGGCTGTCTGCACCTTGTGCAATGCGGAGTTAGTTTACTGTAGGAGTTAAGAAACCTCTTCTCAAAGACTTACTTTCAGTCATTATTTGGGTAGCACAAATATTCTGAATGCCTTCGGCAGAATTCAAATGAGCCATTTTAATCTAGATTAAGATCAAGACCAAGATTACAGTGGGATTTATCTAGATTAAAAAAAATTAATCTATGCCCACCACTAATAAGTTTACATATACAGTAGTTTACATATACATATACATTTCCAAGATTTTCCAATCCATATTTAATATTTCTTGAATGTATAGTGTACATTTTATTCTGCACTTTTGATATAGTTTTTTTTTATTATTCTTTTCTATTGTATTGTATGTATGTATTTATTTATTTATTTATTTTGCTCTTACCTTTGTTCGGTCCAATTTCTGCCGTGACAATGCAAACATCCCTCTTTTGGGACTAATAAAGGTTTATCTAATCTGTCTCTTTTCTTATCTCTCGTTGCAAGTGGATAATTAAGTTCTTGACTAGAGACCTCAGTCATTCAGTATTGGGAGCAACATCTCCAGTACCTCCACACTGGGCACAGTGGAAAACCCCGACAGGTTTTCCACTGACAACCACGGTCAGTTTGATCAGAGGGAAAAATAAGGTCACATACAGTGAGGAAGTGCAACATGGTGCATCTGCCTCTCAACTGTTTGAAATTGTTGTTGACTTCAGGATGGCATCCTCTGAACATCTCCCCAGCGGAGATCATACAGAGCACCAAGTTCACTGTACGGAAAACCTCACACAGACCATCAACACCAGATGCATCACCAAGAAGCCTCAGCAGCGCCTGTTTCCTGCTGAGACTGAGTAGAGTGCACCTCTCCCGCTTGGTATGGGTTCGGTTTTTACTCACAGAGGATAATCTGGACAACAGCGAAGATCACTGGGGTCTCAAACCTCTGCATCTGCAAAGCCTCCAATGTTGTGGGCCCCACACACCCTCTTCTCAGTCCTCCCATCTTACAAAGCCTCCACTAGCAGAATGGGAAACACACAAAACATAAACTTATCTCCTGTCCTGATACAGTTCACATACACATTAAACAGTCATAAACAAACAACTAACACCACAACTGCATCTGTAAACATCATATATTTTATATTATTACTTATTTATTATTAGGACCTTCTTCTGCTGATGCTATTATTTGCACAGTTATAATGTATTACTGTCTACCTCCAGTCTGCATTTTGCACACCTGATAAATTTGCTGCTTGAGTGCAACACCTGTCATAATACATTAATTCAAACATCGACTGCACTAGGTGTTGTCTCATTGCTCGTGTTTTTCTTGCACTCTCCTGCTCTCCTTGCATTCTGTATTTTGTCCTGTCTGCACTTATGCAGTCTTGTGGTGTTTCTTTTTTTTGTTCTTGTGTTGCTCCACAGTCCCGGGGGAATGTTGTTTCTTTTCTCTGTGTTTATGGCTGAAATGACAATAAACCTACTTTACTTGACTTGAATTGATGTTCATCTATAACAGAAGCCCAGGCAAATCTATTTGTGTGTGTGCGTGTGTGCGTGTGTGTGTGTGTGTGTGTGTGGGGGGGGTTATTTCTATACAGACAGTGAAGTTAATATAACAGACTTTGTGTTTTGTATATCTCACCGAACCTTTCTCAGGTGATGACTTACGTTTACAGCATTTAGCATGACTTGATGCTCTGGTGGCTGGATAAGCAATGCAGAGCATTCAACTGCATTCTCGATACATAAATAAAATGATTTCTGAGTTTTTCAAGTGATTGATGACACACTTTTGTTGTTTTTCTTTAGAGTGATTATATATATATATATATATATATATATATATACACAGTAAACCCCCAGTTATTCACGTAAACGTGAGGGCCCCTTCCACCACGCCCCCTTGTCCTCATGCTGGTTGTTTATGTTTGGTCACAGCGATTAGCAAGGCAACCAGACACCTGAACAAAATGAGCCTCTGCTGCTCAGCATTAACCCAAACATAAACAACAAGCACAAGGATGAGAGGTGTGGCACACGAGGCCCTGATGTCGAAGATTTTTCATGGCAACATACAATTTTTCATGCATTTTAGTGCAATTTTTGGTACTGTCCAGAGAACACAAACACAGAATCTTGAGATGAGGAAATACCGCTGTATTCAGAGGTGGGAGGTTTGAAAGCACCCTATTTGAAAACGTTATTGATTTTTCCTTGTTGCTGATTGGTAGCTGCCCTGTGACGCATCTCTAATAGCTGTAGTCCAGAGTATCCCCCGTGGAGCAACTCCCCCATGGAGTGTTCTCTGTTTTTCGTTTTGTTTTTCTTAAAGCCCAGTATTTTTATTACTATAAATTAATGTATTTACCCCTATTTACCAAAGAAAAACGATGGCACATACCAAAGAAAACGCGCATGAATACAGTACAGTCTTTACAGGGGTAACATCGATTTTACACTCTAGCACTGTGAGAGACAGCAGTTCAGTGTAAACTGTACAGTACAGATACGGGTTTACCTTTAAATTTTGCGTAAGGTTAATGTAGTGTAAAATGAAATTAAAGTGTTCTGGTAGCAGATTTGGGGGCATCTTTAAAGTTTACACTATAAAAAAGGCATTTTTAGGCATTTTTGTACCAGATCACAAATTCGTTTTCACTGTTCTCATAGTACAGTAAACTTCCACAAATCTTACAGCTTTCATAATGCAACAGATCGGCATGAACAGTAAGTTATTTATTTACGTTATTATTATCATTTGAGGTGAATGGTATTTGTATAAGTTTTTCCTTTTATACTCCTTCTGTTGTTTTCTCTCATTTCTTTCTGTAGAGAGCTGCGAATAAAACTCAGGAGTTTCAAATGCAGCTTATCCACGTTGCAGGGTTGGTGTCCAGCACAGTTTGATGGTAGTTCTCCTACACATTCACTAAACCTGAAAATTAACTGGTGAGGTGAACCAGGTGTTTCTGAGCAGGGAAATCACCAAAATGGGCTGGACTACGGCCCATACTGGGCTAAACTGAGCACCACACAGACATTTGCACATTGTGTAGGAAAGAGACATTTTATCCCTAAGAAATTTAAGAAGCAGCTCAGGGTAAGTATAAATGTCTCATAGCCTGAAACGCTCAATTGATTGCAATTCAGCTGGGAGGGGTCTGGTAATTATCACCCTTTGTGACTTGAATCAAGAGTGCTGGAGCAAGAAAAGGCATTAAACTGTGAAGTACCATCTAGTTTGTGGGTCATAAGTCAGAGTAATGAAAGTCAAAGTTGAATGGGAAGGACTTTGATAGAACAAGGCATGAAGCAACCTTGAATAATGGTGGGCTTGTTCATTCTCACCCTGAGTCGTGCTCATTTACTCTTAGAGCCAACTGGATAAAGGCCTGGGGAAAGTGGCAATGGATGAAATTAATTAAGCTCCAAAACAGAGTTCCACTGAAACTTTCATAGCTCTACCCATAGAACTAAGACCTAAAAATAAAATCATGAAAAGCAATAGCAGCACAAAGGCCTCCTAATGGAGAAAAAAACAAATTTTCAGCCTTCATATTTCACTTAACTGGTGGTGCTCCTCATTTAAGTTACTTGTTTTAGATATATATATATTTTTTTTAAAAATTCAAATTTTACTTACATCTATACTTATATTTACTCATTTCTTTATTTTATTTGGGTTTCAGAAAATGTCCAGATTTTAATTTATAATTTACTTATTGTTTTAATGTT
>JBBPDB010042167.1:0-11342 GCA_037974465.1 Brachypetersius altus | reverse complement strand
CTAACAGAAAACAGCTGACTAACAGGGAACACGTGACACAAGGAACTAAACAGGCAGAACTTCAAAATAAGAGCACACAGACATGACCAGACACACAGCAAGCCTAGAACAATGACTAACACATGGGGGAAACATGAACAAAAAGAACAGAACCAGGAAAACTAAAAAGCAGCGGCGTTAACCCGCCACTGACCGAACCGTGACAGCTCACCTTGAAATTTTTAAATGAAAGGCTGGTTTTCAGGAAGATTCAGGGTCAGTATAAGAAAAAGCAGTATTGTCCAATCAGCATTTAATGACATGTCCAACTGAAAATGATCCAAATACAAAACTGACACCGTTTGTGTCTACACCATTAGAAATTGCTCAAAATTGTTTATCCTTATTTTATGGGGTGCCATGGGTGGCATGGTTCTGCAAGTGAGTAGTCTTGTCACCTCTGGGTTTGATCCCTGGGTGGGCAAAGATCCTTTATGTGGAGTTGGCACGTTCTCGTCTTTTCTTCACATTACTGACCGTTTGTTATGTTTGATTTACATGTATGTTCGTAAGGATGCTGATGAAGAAGTACAGAGAAGGTCAGGGAGAGCTGCATTGTGCCTTTATAGATTTAGAGAAAGCATATGACAGGGTGCTGAGAGAGGGGCTGTGGTATTGCATGAGGAGGACTGGAGTGGCAGAAAAGTATGTTAGAGTGGTGCAGGACATGTATGAGAGCTGTGAGACAGCAGTGAGAAGTGCTGCAGGAATGACAGAGGAGTTCAAGTTGGAGGTGGGACTGCAGGATTGACTTTAAGCCCCTTCTTGTTTGCTTTGGTGATGGACAGGCTGACAGATGATGTTAGACAGGAGTCACCATGGACTGCAGTGAGAGCAGGGTGCAGGTAGAGGAAAGGCTGGAGAGGTGGAGATTTGTACTGGAAAAGAGAGGAATGAAGATTAGTCGCAGCAAGACAGAATGCGTGTGTGTAAATGAGGGGGTCACAAGCGGACCAGTGATGTTGCAGAGAGTAGAAGTAAAGCGGGTAGAGGATTTTAAGTACTTAGGGTCTATGGTCCAAAGCCACGGAGAGAGTGGAAAAGAGGTGAAGAAGCGTAGTTTGGAATGGGTGGAGAAAAGTGTCAGGTGTGATGTGTGATAGAAGGGTTTCAGCAAGAATGAAAGGAAAGGTGTACAAGACGGTAGTGAGACCAGCAATGTTGTATGGTTTGGAGACAATGAGGAAACAGCTCATGTTAGATGCTTTGGAGATCAGAAAGGCCAGACTGAGATGGGTTGGACATGTCCAGAGGAGCGACAATGGTTATAGAGGTAGCAGGATGCTGAGGTTGGAGCCACCAGGCAGGAGGCTGAGAGGAAGACCAAAGAGGAGATTATGGATGCGGTGAAAGAGGACATGAAGTTAGTTGGTGTGAGGGTACACACATTTTGCGCAAGTGGTTTTAAGGTTATAGTTGATCAGTACATGCTTTTATAAAACTTATTTTTTCCGTATTTAAAGTCTCCAATGGAACCCCTTTATCCAGAAGTGTATCTCAGATATTTAATTGTATTTAAATATATTCCAACCACCATGAAGATGTGTTCTTAAATCAAACTAAAAGTTTCTTAAAATATCAAGTCTAGGCTTCTGGTGGCTTCAAGTTTCCAATATAAAAGTGAAAGGTTTCAGGGTTTACATAATTTTTCAGATTATGTAAGAGGAGGTACATAAGAGGAGATACTGCTCTGCCTGCACTAGGACTGAGAAGCACTGTTATAAATTTGAAGCCCAAAGCTGGTTTTGAGATGCAGCTCAACCTGTTAAATGTAATAATTTAATAGACCAAAGCCACTCACAGGCACTAACAGAGATGGATTATCACAGATGCGTTTCAGAGCTTCACTTGAGAGACTGAAAATCCCCTGCTGGAATAAACTGGTATTTTATGCACTCACAGCATTTATAATCAATGTATTTTTGTGGAATTACTGTTCATACCTGAAAAACATCCCCTCTGCGCTGCTTAACCTCCCTGTGCTAACGTTTCCATCGCTGCTGTTGCTGCTACTGCAAAAAAAATAAAAATAAAAAATCTGCTGTGATCTTTTCACTAACCCAACACACTCCTCTTGTTATCCACGTTTTATTCTGGGGCATATTCACCTTCTCCTTTAAAGTCTGAAGCACCTCCGAAGAGAGGGCGCAAGAGAGAGTACATCTGTGATTGAGCAAGAGAGAATGAGGGAGAGAGAAAGAGAAGAAAAACAAAAGAATATTCAATATTCAACAACAAACACACTTTAGGAAACTCCTCCTTTTCTGTCACACCCAACCTCCGGCTTGACAATTTCCGGCTTATCCTATATGTAGTTCTTCAGCTAAAATCTGAAATATTTTCAGTTTAATGCTGGTGCTATGAATGCATCTTGTTCAAGAAGTCTTGTCCATGTGGTTTAGATACAGTATGACTTACTATTAGCTATAAACATTTTTAAAAAAACTCACATCTACAGACATTTGAGACAACACCAGTTCAGGTATTCAGAAAGAAGCAGTAAGAACTGATTTCTCTGTATTCACGACATTGTCACTATTTGTTAGCCTTGTAGATGCAGATGTAAACTAAAGAAACAAAAGTTGGACTTCAAACATGACTTGGCTGATCCTCCATCTGGGATGAGTATAAAATTGTGTCACCTTATTTTTGAACACCAGTATAACTGGAAGTGCAAAAACATGTAAAACATAAAATGCCCCTCAAATACACAAAATTTACCTCCAATGAAATCAGTTGTCAGAGCTATTTTTTTAATGGTGTACATTTTCATAAGTGATACAAAAGGCACAGTAGTGTGACCTCTTAAAAGGGCAGGACTTTTGGGTTCTATATGGGCCAGTCAAGTTCTTCCACACCAAACACATGCAACCATGTCTTTATGGAGATGCTTTGTGCACCGGGGCACAGTCATGCTGGAATAGAAAAGGTTCTACCCCAAACTTCTTGCCCTTCACTGGAAGAAAGGGCCCAATTTAAAATACATATATAACAAACAGTGATAGGAGAGAACTAAGTCAAACAGAATGCATGCAGCATGCAGGAGATTTTGCGGACTGAGGTGGGAGTAAACACATTTCAGTGTATGAGTGAATGTGTGTGTGGAATCAACAGCTAGAAATCTCCCGAATAGGAAGTGTGACTAAGATCTGAAAATACTGGTCTGGACATTTCAGTTATTGACAGATGGCAGGAGGACATTCTGTCTAGCTGCTGGCTTGTTCAGGTTCTATAATGAGCTTACAGCCTTTCTTGATGCTTCAGTTTTCCTCTACATTCAAAAATGAATATGGGAATGAAATGATAAACTTTTATTGAAATAATTGAATAATTCATTTTTTGAATTATTTTTCTTAGTTTATATGAAATAACGGCATTAACAATTTATATATAAATATTATAAATATGTGCACCAAAAGGTAATTTTAGATATTTTTGATTTTTAGCTCAAATATTTCAAATATTTCAGGAATTACATGAATTTATTCAATAGAAAATAATATGCTACAATAACAATTTTTTATTCATTCTGAGTGTTTTTGTGCATTCTGGGCTTTAATTATTAGTTTATTCAGTCTCACTGACATCTCTGTTCAATAGTTCCAATTAATTTTCCTAAAACAGTTTAGTTTAAAATATTTTGATTACTGAATATTTTAAAACAATTACAAACTCCATTAAGTTCCATTAAAAACACTGAACTCCATTAAGAAGAAGCAGCTGATATGGCTCTTTAAAGAACCTTTTAAAATGGTTATTTAATCAATGAAAAAAGATTCCTTATTGTTACAAGCAGTCTATGACACTAAATATAACCTTTTTTGTACAGTTGTATTATTTCCTTTGTCAAAATTACGCTACATTTTCTTTGGATAATAAGAATATAGAGATGGGAAGGCTGATTCCAAACCAGTTTAATACAGATAATACAGATAACAGATAATACAGTGTTGCCAGTGGTGATGTGAATCATAGCAGCACCACCTAGTGGCTGTTGTATGCATTGTATTTGCTATGTTTGCAGGGTCTTTAGCAAATGTGTCCAATATTTTCTGCAATAGGGGGCGCTCTGTCCCGATTTCAATGAAATTTTCTGCCACAAATATCGTTGGTATACAGACTAATACACTCTTGAAAGTCACCCCTTGAAGTATGAGCAGTTTTTCATAAAGTGTAAAGTGTCCATTTGTCATAGGTGAACACAGTACACAGTGTTAACAGCATGTAATTTTTTCTCTGCATTTAACCCATTCACCAAATGAAGCAGGGGAGAGCCAGGAACACAGTGCCCTGAAAGCAGTGTGTGGGGACGGTACCTCAGTGGTGCCTCAGTGGTGCCACTGGTAGTCATGGGATTCAAACCCATGGCCTTCTGACTGCAGGGGCAACTCCCTAACCAACAGGCCGACAGTTACATCTAATGTGAATGACCTGGCTGCAGTACTCTTAGCCTACCAGACTATTAGACAGTATAATATTCATAAACTTGCTTTAACTTTGGCTGTAACTACACCAAGGTGACCCCAAAGATCCAGTTACAAGGATCTTAGCAGTGCCCTTGTATTCTAATCATTGGAGTTTCTCTCAGAGGGGGTTCAGCTGGAAGAAATCGTTTAAGAGAGCCGTGCCGTCTTTCCCCCGAGCATACGCCAGGCCACCTCTGCCTTTCCTGGACATTTGATGCTCATTGATTTCCTCAAGCAAACAAGTGGGATTTGTTTATCTGAGTGAGCCCAGAGACAGTTCAGCCTGTCCTGAAGAATGACAGGGCAATCACAATGTCTGTAAAGTCAAAGAGAGAGAGAGAGAGATTGTGTGTGAAAAAGAATGAGGTCTATATAGAGGCCTTCTCTTTAAAGGGCCCATATCTCACAATTTTTTCTTTTTCTTTTCTTATGTTTGAGGTCCACTTATGACATTTCTGTGATTTTCTTTAATAGTTTAATTCTACACAAGCTTTTCTATTTATTCCGTAGAATTAAGAAGGTTGTGTCTGAGCCTTTAAGTCTGATATATGTAACTGAGGTCTGATCTAACTGGCAGCTCTGTATTGTGCCTAATTCAAACCGCTGTCTGGACTGAAACACTCTTCATAACTTCGGCATAGGTAAGTGGAGCTTCCTGCTGGGGTCTGAATAAATGGATATATGGGTTTTCTTGGCACTGTAAGAACAGTTTTTTCAGTAGATTTTGCATCAACAGACTGTATAGACAGGGACATGCACAATACCTTTTGAAACTTTGAACACTACCTCCTCTCTGGTCGTATTTGTAATGGAAAGCTCCTTTACGCCAGTGGTCTAATTAAGAATAATGTATAGATGGAAAAAGGCTCACAAAACAAAAATGGCTTTCATGTCTTTTCTGATTTTTATACGTGCACTTGCCCTAAGAACAGGTGTGAACTCTTGAGATCCTGTCCATTTTTTCCTACTCATCCTCTGACTGCATGCACATTTCAGTTATAGTTCATGTGTGCGTGTTCCACCTGCAATTTAGTGATTTTACTGGTCAGACAAAGTGTCCCCATGTGGAATCATGCGTGTTGAACCTGTCATTCTGACATTCTGTAGTTGTCATGTTGGCAGGGACAGATTTGATGTTACTGGTGCCCCAAGCAAAGTTATGTGAAATATGTTTGTTTTTAAGGTAAAAAACCCTATGTTTTCTTTGGAATGGATTCCATTTCTACCTCATCTAGGACTGTAAAGTCTTAGGAAAAACACCCACAGGTCCAGCGTCTTTGTCTGAAGAACTAGTAACTGTGTCCAGCACCTTCTTCTCAACAGAAAGTGGGAGAGTCAGTCTTCTGTTCTGCTTGGACAAGAAGGACAAAGTTAGTGTAGAAGAATAGTCAGCAACTATTTCAAAGGACCCACCTGACAGGACTGATGCTGCCATTAAAGAGAGGCTTAGCTAACCATCATTAAAGAAATTATGCATGTGACAAATTTGTATTGTTCAGGAAGAAGTTTTGTAGTTGCTGAGATAGTGTGGCTGAGGTACACACTTTATTATGAATCTATGCAGAGATGTCTTCATCTGCTAAAACCTGGATTCAGCACTTACTGGGTTTGCCTTACTGACAAGGCGAAGTAGGTTAATGAAGCTTACCTGCAGAGTGTGTTTCTGAGAGCCTCTGTGTGTGTATCGGAGAGAGAGATTTATAGAGGAAGTGTTTATGCCTGTATATATGCCTGTGTGCTTGTGTTTATGCCTGTATATAAGTATGTGTGTGTGTGTGTGTGTGTGTGTGTGTGTGTGTGTGTGTGTGTGTGTGTGTTCCGACCAGGCTACTGATAGAGCCTGTTCATAATTGATGCTGTCATTTAAATATGTAGAGGGACAAAAGAGGCACTGTAGCTGAGTTATGATTATCATATGGATCACCACAGCAAGCTCATTCAGCCATTGCACCATTAAGACCGCTGCTAGTGAAACTGTTATCATATTTTCTGATGTTTTAGCATCAATCAGCCATCAATCATGAAAAATCAAGCCTTAAAACCCTTACACCACTGTTCATCTACAGCTTGAATATGTGTGTGTGTGTGTGTGTGTGTGTGTGTGTGTGTGTGTGTGTGTGTGTGTGTGTGTGTGTTGTGCAAGCTGTCCCAGTCCGTGGCCACAGTTGTGTGATCTAACAGTAGCTGACAGGGAGGTTGGAGGGCGCTCTCAAGGGTGCTGAGGCTGGGAGCACTCTATGGCACATTACGGCAGAACTGTTCCCCGTCCTGCTGAGTTAACAATTAGCACACACCAGTAGAGCAGGGCCTGGTCTGTGTATGCGCTTGCAATTGCGAGAGAGGGTATGTTTGTGTGTATGTTTCTGAATATGTACATTTAGATGTATACTGGCTGAAATGCATCCAAAGGTAAAGGCCTTGTTGTAGCCTTTATGCCAGCATGCCACAAATAAGCACAGATACTTCTTACTGTTACAGCCTACTTCACCGACTGTTACATCACACCCAGTAGGGGGGCAAGTTATAATGATGGAAGTCTTCATATTCAACATAACCTACTTCTATCATGTGTAACCTTCTATAACTGTTAACAAACAAATGTTATTTTGAGTGAAAGCTGAAAAGGTGTAGCGTAAACCATTTCAGTTACAGAGGCTTAGACAACAAGTGTTATAACACTTTGTGATCCCCCATGCCGTGATACTCACTATATGCATGCCTTTTGATGCACTTGTATAGGTTCTTTTTTACGTAGTTATCCATTTATAACTGTCAATATACAACCTGGCTTTAAAACGCCCAAGTGTGTCTACATCAGTGCACTAAGCTGTCTCACATGGAGACACACTAGGTGAGCTGTGCTGATAGACTGATCTGTTAGCCCTTCTGCATTTAACATGAGGCCAGTCTGCCTCTTCTTGACTTATTCATCCTGCTAGCCACTGGCTAGCGCTAACTTGAGCCGACAGCTGTGCGTCTGGTGAAAACCTCTCAATCTCCCCTCAGTCTCTCAGGAATCCAACCCCCGTCCCTCAAATCTCCACTCCACATACACACACACACACACACACACACACGCACATTCCCTATGGAGAAAGGTAACAGTACATCTCCTGATTTACTGTTCTTAAGGAGCTTTTTAAGTCATTTTATACCTCAGTACCATTCAGGGGGAATACAGGCAATTTAGATAATAAATACTTAAATATCACACCGTTCCCATTTTAAACTTAGAAAGTAATTTCTGAAACCATCTGCTAGTCTTGGAAGCTAAATTTGTTATAAGTGACTTTCTTTTGCGGAATAAGAACATATTTTTATAGTGTGATACTTACTCATATGATTTGCCTTAAAATGCTGTGCCTTCTTCAGATTTTAGTAAAGACTAGATTCATTCCACTAGGGTGGATGCTTATTGCGTTAGTGTATAATATCTGGGAAAATGAATGGAAAATACATGGAAAAAAAGTGCATGCAGGGCTCAGCTGAAAGAGTCCTGACAGAGCCAGTGGAGTGGAGGAGATTAGACGAAGTGTGTAAGAAGGAGTGTGTGTTTTTGAAGCCAAGGTCACGGGCTGGGTTGAGAAAGATCGATGCCATGATCGCTGGTGTGTGAGACTGATATTCACAGGTGACCCCCTGTCCCAGGACGCCTCATGCAAGGAAGTCCACTGTCCCCAGAGGTATTAAAAAAGACTGTACACTGCGTATGACACATGACCGCCAGAGAGTTTGTGTGTGTGTGTGTGTGTGTGTGTGTGAGTGTATGTGAGTACATGTTCATGTGGATGCTTGTTTTTTTCTGTATTTGCTCCAGATGGAATGCCATTTAGCAGGACAGAATACTCTGCTTCAGTGCATCATGTATCTGTAGTGTGACCTGGAGAACTTAAATCCATGACGGACAAAGGCCGACCATAGGACACATACACTTTGTGAAATGTAATCTCGGAGCATCATATAGACAAATGTATTGGGATGCCTGACCACTACACCAGCAGAGATTTTAATGATATTGTATCCAAATAGACAGACTTTAATATTGCTCCCACACCCTGCAGCTACAACAGCTTCCATGCTTCTTGTAAGGCTTTCCACAAGAGTTTGGAGTGTTTCGGTGGGAAATAGTGCACATTTTTGAGAGCATTTATGAGGTTAGACACTGATGTTGGACGAGAAGGTCTGGCTCGCAATCTCTGTTCTAGTTCACCACCAAGGTGTTGGCTGGGGTGGAGCTCAGGGCAGTAATATTAAAACTAGAGGTGGGCATAGATTAATTTTTTTAACGCCGTTAATCTCATTGGAATCTTGGCATAAAACTTCAAAAGGTGGGGCTGTTTTATCCGGTACCAAGACATTAGCAGCAGATCCTTTAAGTACTGTACTGTAATCCAAAATGTGTCCTCTATGGATCCAGCACATCTCCCAGATGCTTGATTTGATAGGATCTGGGGAATTTGGAAGCCAACATCTTGAACGGATCTGTTCAAGGTTAAGCATGTTAAATAATAACATAGTACATGTTATATTGATGGTCTGGAGTAAAGGCATGAGGTGATACAGAAAGACATATGAAGAAGTAGGTATAGGACAGTATGACATTATGACGACATACATACATTAATTTCAGGATAGCTGTAAAGCAATCTGACAGACACATCAACAAGGAAAAACCACACACACAGAGAGAGAGAGAGGTAGGGCATAAGGGAGTGAGGCGGAGGTCTTAAACCTTTTCTTGAAGTCTGGCAGTGAAATTAATAGGTGCAGCTGGAAGTGACACTGAGGAGGATTCAGACTGACAAGCGCTCTAGCAGAGAAGGCCAGGAAAGGAGGAGAGGAGCAAGTTACAGTTATGGGACAGAGAGAGAGAAAAAGTGTGAGAGAGAGAGAGAGAGAGAGAGAGAGAGAGAGAGAGAGAGAGAAGTGTGTCTGAGAAAGAGATGAAAGTGAGAAAGAGAGACAGGGAGAAAGAGAAAGAATGATTTACTCTCAGATATGAAGAAGTGCCTCCTAGTGGCAGCGCAGTCACACACAATTTGCTAGTGTACATCCGTGCTTTGTAGTGAAATACTAGTAAGCCTGTTGCTTGTTGGAAGACTACCAGAAAAGAAGCTAGTACTCCACCTCTGTTGTATCAGTGTTTTTGTTTGGTGATCTTAATTAAATTAGTGTATAACATGGACATGTTCTTCTAGTGCTCAGTGAAGCAGTGGGTCTTCAGTCTCTGTCTAAAGACAGCGAGGGTCTCAGTACACCACAGTCTAGATTCTGCACATGCTTGTCTTAAAGAAAGTTGGGCAACACTTGTATGTTTTTCTTTTTGTGAAAAGTAAAAATGGTCAGTTATTGATATTTGATGTTGTATATGGTCTTGTTGAAAACTGTGACCAGACTTATTGATCCAGGAAGTGATTAGGTTGATATACATTGTAGTAATAGAACTAATTAGTGGATCGGTGACTACAACATCATGAGCATCTGTTCTTTTGTTTGTGTGCTTAATAAATAAAGTGTACTATAAATTAATCCAAATTTCTTCTGCAATCTGCAATCCAATTTTGTCTTTTGTTATCTAACAGACATGATTTAAATTATAACACTTAAAGTAGTTACATTTGTTTCTTAGGTAGATGCATTTGATTGTTGTTTATTCAGTTTGGAAATTTTTAAAACACAGTCTTTAGATCTGTCTAATTACTATGTGTGCTTTGCTAGAAATTGTGGGATATAGCTGCCTGTTTATCTTAAGAGTCCTTTCTCAAGATCAGTAAAGCTGTCCTGCAGTTCCCAGAGTCCTGGGTTTTGTTTTGTTTGGCCATCGTGCCGTTTGGTTTCAATGTTTGAAAATAAAATTTTGGAAAATGGAAGTCTGCACTGAGTCCTGATGGAGGAAGATGTGATGGGATGAGAGTTTCTTCCTTTAAAAACCTTAGAAATTTGGTCTTTTGTTTACTGCTAAATGTTTACAGCATGTTAAAAGAAGTGGTTATCCAATACAGTGGGTAAACATGCCTTTGTCCCAGTTATTCAAAAAATTTTGCTGGTGTGTGTGCATTTTAACAAAAAAAATCTGTTTCATTAGGTAATTGTCCTGCCGTCATTTGCCCTTTAATTTCTCATGCTGTCTTTGTTTGGCCTGTCACTCATTTCCTTTCTCTCTATTTAAACCCAGCCTAACCCGAAATGCTTGGTATATTCTCCCTCATGTTTAGCATGACTGGCACTCAGCTACAGCACTGTTCACTCTATCTGTCCCTCGCAGCCTTAAGCCAGAGTTCTCAACTCACCTGGTGGTCTGAGGCAACAGGCGTTCATGGCCATGTATGGAAAGCTGGAGGCGACATGTGCACAGGTTCAGAGACACTTCTGTTTGGTTTTGATTGTGGACTTTGTGAACCAGACAGGCCAGTGTGAAGTGTGACCGTCTTACCCCCCGTTCTCCTGTGCACGAACAATAAATATCTGTGGTTTTCTCCTGCAGCTGTGTCTTCACTTCTGTGGGCCAGCCGCCCGTCATGACAGTAAAATGTTATTTTCAGTTAAACAGAGGCTTTACATGATTTGCTAATCTTAAGATTCTTTTTTATTTATATTTTACACAGCAATGCATCCTTTTGGAAACAGGGTTATATTATTGTTTTTAATAAATAAATTACTAATATTTAATATAATATATTACGTATCTCTTGTTACGGCTGAGGACCGTTAGAGGCCACGGTTTATTTCTGTTTTTTCATGCCGTGTTCTGTTCTGTTTTGTGTGGGTCTCTGTTGGGTTTTTGGGGCTTTTATTTTGATATGTTCTGGGTTTTGCTTTGGTCACGTGTTGTGTTCA
>JBBPDB010042130.1:0-11344 GCA_037974465.1 Brachypetersius altus | reverse complement strand
GATAAATCATCTAATTAGTCATTAGAATAGTCGACTATTCGATAAAATAATCGCCCGAATAATCGTTTTAAAAATATACTAAACAAAATTAAATAGGAATTTCACAAATGCAAGCAATTGCTAAAGTCATTGAGGGGAACTCTGGAACCAAATCTGTATTCTTGCAAAATTTCAACTACTTTATTTTTTAAATAAATATATATACTTTTTACTGCTTTCATGCTTGTTTGCATTTATTCTAATGTTAACATTGCCAGCAAAAGGACACATTATTACAAGGTGCCAAAGACTTTTGCCCAGTACTGCACATAATTGCAAAACTGCTTATTCAGAAAAATGTAAATGAATTTGCTTTCAAGACACAACACTAAGAGTGTGTCCGAAACCGTGCACTTGCACACTTTTAGTGCGTGATTTTAGGGCGTAGTGCGCTCACACTGAAAACCGAGCTAAAACTCAGTGCACTGAAAGTATCTGGTTGCTGCACTGAAATCGGCCAGAAAACGCAGTGCAGAACGATGCACTCTATGCACTCAACGGGCGCCATTTTGACCACGTAGCGGAGGGTGCAGGACCTTCAACATGTTTTGGAAATTGTTGGAAAATGGCGGCAAACAGTGAAATACAAGCCCAAGCGGAGGCAGCTGGTTCGTATAAATGTGAGAAACGTTAATAAAATTATTTTACTGATGTACACTGCGGAAAAACCAGCAGATATTCTGGCGGCTGGAGAATCACGAGCAAATGTTAGTCCGTCATTTCCGTTAAGTGCAAAACGTTAGTGTTCCGTTTAGGACAGCACTGACACACAGCAGTGCGCACTACGCACTACATCTCAGTGCACTGAAGGTAGTGCGCGATTTCGGACACACCCTAACATTTCAAATTCAAATCATATTCAAATGATGTTTCAATGAGATACTGGATATAAGCAATTGATTATGTAATGTATATTAGTTCGTGACAAAAAAAAAATGACTTGATGCACATTTGACTAAAACTCAAACATCGCAAAGCATTTTCAGTTTTGCTCAATGACAGATTTAAACAGGAAATATCTGGAGACAGATAGAAACCATGATAAATGCCAGCTTGCATTACACTTGCTCTTTAAAAGTGGCCTATAACAGCCGCCCGAAAACACAAACACTCATAATGCTGTAAAGACTCAATTTGAAATCAGTTGTGATTTTTCTCCGCCTTCACGAGTCACATTCAATTACAGCTGTTTTGCTCGCAGTGCAGCCCCTCAGAGACGCCGACCGCCTTTCAAACGCTTCTTCTGTTGTGGTTTCAGACTATGATGAGGAGCCGTTAAAGAGCGAGGGGTGATGAAGAGCTCATTAGTCATCCTCCCTCTCAAACACACTACTCTAGCAGGAGCGCATTAAAAGCCTTTTCCAAACCGCAGCGAGTCAACAAACAGCCACATGCCAACGCCACCATTCAGCACAGGAACACACAGGAACGAAGGAAAACGCACGTTCTACACAGCTTCTACTGGAAATATTCAACAAACATCCTGTGTGAATTTTTTGGCTAGACTTTGATGCCCATCCAAAGTAAAAACCCTGAACTATATATGCATGGACACCGCACTGTGTGTCAGAGATGGACAATTCTTCTGTGTCTGAGTCGTATCTTGAGTCTTAAGTCTCATGTCATTAGTATCATGTCAAGTTTAATATGGTTTTAATGTCTTTGATTAGATAAAAAAGCTTTAGTCAAGCAGAACTGAAGTGCTACAAGCAGTCAACGGAGTGTTTCAAAGAAAGAGGCAGTCTGTAGTTATGCTAATGAAGTTTATAAGTACAGCTCCTGTACTCAAACACAGTCACTAAACCTGGGAATTGACAAATCAGTGGAATCAGGTGAGTCATGGAAAGCAAACCTAGCAGGCAAAGGTACTTAAGCATGGCAAAACAAAAACATTTTAGTTCTTTTCTCCATTACTGTTGCAGCCTTGCCATCTCCACCCTGCCTCCATCGTTAGTCTCAGTTTAACAGTCATTATCATTTTCACCTGTTTTTTTCCCCCCTTTTCTCGTTGGTTAGCTTGTTTATGCTCCTCATTGCCTTGCTCATGGCCTTCTTTAGACCAGATTAGTTACACCCCTCAGCTGCTACCTATCTCATCCTTCATGAAGGGCTGATCTCAATTGCACTGTGGTTTGAATGAGAGTTTTACTGTTCTGCTGTTACGGTGTTTTAAGAGCTTCCAAGCTGTTTACTCCGTGGCGAGCTTGTGCTTTTGCCTGTGATTCACTCTATGTTTTGTTATTTGTGATAAACCATATGGGTTGTCAATGTGTCCATTGATATCCTACATATATGTCTCAGTTTTCTCCGCACCAGTCTCATGTGCAGACATGACAGTTGGTGGTTCTGGTTTAACTTTTTTTAGTCTTCTGTCCATGTCGAGTCACAAGTCAGTTTAGTGCGGGTTCAAGGCGAGTTGAGAGTCGGTTAAGGGTGAACTCAACTCAAGTAACAAGCAACCTTAGTGCATCTCAAGTCTAAGTCTCAGGTCTCTTATATCTTCGTATATCTTCTAATACACTCATTATTTGAAAAAGCTGCAAACTCTGGGTCCCCACCACCCTAGTAAGGATTCAACAGTTACAGTAAATGAATGAATGAATGAATTACTCTCCTGAACCTCAAACTGTGTGGAGTTTGTGCTCATGCGGTTAAAATGCACAAACATATTCCTCTGTTTATATATAATCTCATATAATCCTACATTTAAAACTCATTTATGTATACTAGAGCTTAATACAAATCATTATACTTTTGAGGGTGCAATTCCTTATTCCTGGAGAAAAAAGTTTCATATTAATACTTCTGACTGAATAAAAAATAGCAAATATACGCACAGCTAAAACATTAATAGAGCCCATCTTGAAGCCACATTTTTAGTCCATTTTTAGGACTGTGGTCATCAATCACATCTTTGATGATCAATTACATTAGAGCCCAGGGGAGAAACTGCTAAACTATTCCTACGTTCTGCAAACTAAATGATCCCAATAATGGGTTATATGGAAAATATTACGAACGGTTTTCTACAGCCAAGGCAGCAAACACGGCGAAGGCGAAGGAAATAGCACAGCGCAACGTTATGACGGGCATTATGCTGAAGATGGTTTAATCGAGGCGGAATTAAACGCCCAGCCATTGTTATGTGTGGACCCATAAACAGATGAGCCCAAAATTAAGCAAGGCTTGACAAGAGTGGAACACTGACTGTAAATCAGAAGTTTCTTGCTGGAGAAACTGAAGGAAGGACAATGAGTCAAGGTTAAAGTGTCTCTCATCCTCACTCGCCCGGACTTATCAACAATTTTGGTCCACTCTCAGTGACATTCTTGCTGAAGGCTCCGTCTAGCCATATGTGTATCCCAGAGTATCACACACACAGACACACACACAAACACACAAGACACCAGTACAGAAACAAACAGATGACATCAATAACTCAAGATCTGCACAAATGGGTCCTTTTGATCTAGGAGTGATGTTACAGCCTAAAGTGAATGTCTCTGTTCTCAATCAAACTGACATTATGAAGTCTGCTTGTTATTTCAAACTCTCTGTTCGGGCATTAGGTAGCAAGAGTTATAAAACTGGACAAACTTTACAGAACACTAAATCCCGTCCAAAATAAAGAGAAACTAAAAAACCATACAGATTTACTCATTTACTGGCTTTAAGTTTGATTTTATTTCAAGTGATATTTCAGTTCTATGGCATGTTTAAAGCTTGTTAAACATCTCTTTTTCTATCTTCTGTCACTGAACAGCTCAACTTGTAGCTCTCATGCTTTCTATTTTCGGTGTGATGAAGGCAGGATGATGGTGCAAATGTCAGCAATTTTTGGTATTATGTTAGCAAGCAACCCTAAAACAGGTGAAGCTAGTGAGTTTTCTTCTCCTCCTTGTTCTTCCCTAAAACTTTTAATTAAAACATTTATTTTTCCACACACTCATAAACACATAATGTCTGAAATGAACAAAACACTGTAAATGTGACTGTAAACACTTCTGACACAAACTAAGCTATGGATTCTCAGTGAGTCTTAAACTTCACAACAGTTAAAAATAAAAGAACACATCAGTGGGCAGAGCAAGGATAGAGCAATGATAACAATTCTTACAGCAGACACTGCCCTGAAGCAACTTTCCAGAAATGCAAGTTTAGACCCTAAATGACATTCATTTTAGTTCACAGGAACGATTTCAAAATCATTTGTTACGTCCTCCCAAATTTCCTCCCTCCCGGCCGGACAACGGCAACACCAAGAGCAAAAAATGTATTATCTAACTGCCAAATAAAGATTATACTTCTGATTCTGATTACTAAACCCCATTAACAAGACCAAAAGAATCAAAAGCCCGAAGAATACACACGCGTCTAATAAATAACAGCTAAAATGCAGTTTAAATTTCCTTTCCTGAGGCAATTTAAACTGCATCATCATTTTTTTCTTTCTTTTGCTCTCTTTCCAGACTAACGCTGACAAAAGCACCCTCTAGTACACACACACACACACACACTCACACTAGTAATGAACAAATACTTGTCACATGCACCACAGCAGCTCAGAACATAAGACACAAACCACTGATGTTCAAAACATTAAATACATGTGCACGCCCACACACACACACACACACACACACACACACACACACACACACAAGCGCATATCTAGTATTCAGTATACGTCCCTAACTCCTACAGGCACTTAGCAGGACTATCTCTGCCCTTGCTTGCTATAGCCTGGTTTAGCTGAGGTGTGCGTGTGTTTTTGTGTGTGTGTACCTGTTAGGTGTGTGTGCACCCTCATCCTCCCCGTTGTCTCCATCATTTCAGAAAAAGGCTGAGAAGAGTGTGTGTGTGTGTGTGTGTGTGTGTGTGAGTGTGTTAGCGTTTGAGCCGAAAGCTGTGATCATTCTGCAGCATCTCCTGCTGCGCAGGTACAGGAAACCTGCAGTTACAGCCCAGCGCCAGCAGGGGGAAACACACACACAGAGCCGGGACAGCGAGAGGCTGCAGGGTTTGGAAGGTTCACTCTGACAGTAACTGATCCAGGGACAGGACAAGCCTTTAAGGAGTGGAGAGACATTTGTCTTAATTGCCCAGATTTGATCCTAAAGATTTTCCTTTTCTATTTACGCAGAGCATTTTGTTATGGCTATATAAGTAATCAGAATACTTTCACTAATGCAACTTTTAGCAATTCACTGAAAATATTTCGGTTGCTATAGAGTTCACATGAAGCCAAATATGATTTTCACAGAGTGAATAGAGTTCCTAGTTTTCATCACCGGTGTACAGTGAGAGTGACAGTGATACTATGTTCAAACCACTAAGCGTTTTATTTATTATATTTCTCATTTAGTCATTGCATCCTACTCATAGTATTCTCTCTTTCTCTAATATAAATTGTGGAATCTTGTTACAGTTGAGAAACTCAAAACCTTACTTTTACACTTTGTTGTCACTTTTGTTAGTTAATTCCTCATTGATTTGTACATGAATGTACTGTGAGCACTGTTTGGTGTAATTTCTTTATAGTGCCAAAAGTATTGACTTCAAAAGCCATTTAAAGCTGTTTGAATGAGAGATTAATGTTCTGTCACAGCAACATACTTCAGCCTGCTATAGGGCCGAACAAGGTGCTCTCTTCTCAGCTCTGAGGCGAAGCTCGGTGCAACATGAACAAGTCCACTGAATCATTTCCTAAAGAAACAGTTATGGAATTGCACCCCTAGTGTACTCGACTCAGTTCAGTTCAGTTCAGTGGGTTTTACTGTATGCAGCATTGCCAAGGCAATTATAAGTTGGCAAGTAATGCACCAACCTTATCAGCACCAATAAAACTCAGAGCTGCAAAATATGATGATAAATACCAACGTATTACATACACATACAGCAAGTTATCACTCAACCTGACACTTTTTGGGGTGAACAGCTTTAACAGATGCTATTTTTAATTACTGTGTTTCATTAGTGTAGCTAATACTCTTAATGGCATTCTTGAGAACTGTAAACCTTTCTGTTACTCTACCAAGGGAATTGCTTGAGCTAACTGAAAGATTCAGTGGGCTGTTTTCAGCACACACAGACACACACATTACAGGAATTACATTACAGAAAGGAGGTTTGTGGACTTGTTCTGTTTGAATGAATGCGGTTTGGAGGACAGACAGAGGAAGAGACAACACAGCACTGCCAGACACAGGAAGTATTCAGGACATTATCACAAAAAAGTGTGGTTGCAGCAAGCAGAGCCAAAGTATTGACTTATACAGAGCCAGAAAATAAATTAGATTGAATGCATGGACATTTTCCATAATCTTAAGAATAGGAGTAGTCGGCTATAAAAGCTGTAAGATGCAGATTGTTGCCAGTGTCTTGGCTCTTAATTATTCAGACTATTGCAGACAATTTAATCGTTGGTGACTGGTGTGATAGATGCACCGTGGCTGTCATAACAAAACTTTGTGACCTTGAAAAGTTGAAAATACATTAACAATGTGTAAAAATATTATGCGGAATATACCAGTAGTAACTATCCAGAATTACATTAACGAAATGTTCAGTCAGTAATGACAGTAATAATGTTGCTTACAATGAATGAAGCTAGTAGTATCTGATTAGCATTATACTAATAATTCCAAACGCATGAATACCCACCTGCTTTCGTTGTTTGCATGTATGAACTAAACTGTTTCATTTCTTCTTTGCCCTACAAAATTCCATTTAGCGAGTGATAATGTTTCTTATAATTCTGACAAGATTTGCATTATTGTTCAATTGTTTGCATGTTTAAGTGAAAAATAATACACTGTAAATGTCTTATACCCTAGGGATCAGCACCAGAGGTTCACAACAAGCATTCCAATGTACTCTTGTCGCTCATTTTGTGCACAAAATTGAAACTTTACATTACTGTAAAGAAGTTTTAAAATTAGTGTAAAGTTCAGAATACGATACAAGAAATTATGTAACGGTGTGAGAACACACACTGGGTATGGAGCTGCATAGTCACAGACCGGTCAGATTGCCCATGCTGACCCCATCCACCATGAAGAAAGAGAAGGCATGTTCATGAAGGGAATTTCAGTAATGTTCTGTTGGGAAACCTTGGTTCTAGACATTCCGGTGGATGCTTTTTTGTCCTTAAGACACAGTGCACCTTTAATGGCGACAGTATTCCCTAATGATTGTGGCCTCTTTCAGCACACAGGAACATGACAATGAGCTGACTTGGCCTCCAAACTCTGCTGCTAACATCTAAGTGTCAGATACCACAGCACACCTTCAGAGGTCTTTTGGAGACCATGTAAAACGCTCTGAGGTGGACCCGCGACATATTCATCAGTTGATTTTAGTGTTACAGCTGATCAGTGTATGTACAGTATGGGGCAAAAGTCAATCATCTGATCTACAATTTATTTCAGCTGTAAGCATTTATTTGCTTCAAAAGCACCAATATTACAATAGATTTTCAAACAGTTTTCAAACCTCTTTTTGAGGAAGGCCAGCATGTCCAATTACCATTCAATACCTAGTTCAGTCAGTCCTTCATTAAACGAAATCAGGTGCTGCTGGTGGAACTGTATCAACATAGTGATGCTGAAAGCAGGAACCTGAAACGTTCTGAAAAAATCCCAATGTGATGGAAATATAATTATCATTGGGTTGTATGACTAGTCACTACACTGAAATGGCAACCTAAAAATGTCATGTGTGTGCTCTGATCTTCGTGCTGTTCTCAATATTCACTCACTCTGCTCTCCATTCACACTGTAAAGTCCTCTCCATGAGATGAGAGCTAATGATTGACAGCAGAGATTGGCTTAGACAGCAGGGGGGAGAAGGGCTCCAGGTTAGCAAACATCTTAGCATCTGAGTGGAAATGTGTGAGCGTATGTCTGTCAGACATCTCGCTATGATGGGACCCTCAACAGTGTGTTGCAAGGTGGTCTGTCGTTCCAGCAGAGAGGAACATTGCTGAAGAAAGCATAAAAGTTGTCTTCTTTTTAAATCGTCGTGTTTGGTTAAGTCAACTCAGCAAAGCCAACTTAAGTTTCTGCAGTGTCTGAAAAGCTAAAAACTTTCTCCACCTACAGCTTTCCAGTAACAACCATCACTAGCTCTTGCAACATAAATTCTTTTTGAGGGGTGAGATTCTGAAAGCTGTGGTGATTTTAGCATGCAATTTATGTCAGACTGTCTGTTTACTTCTATATGTCTGAAGCTGAAACTTACTGAAATACAACAAAAAAACTCGAAACTACTACAAAAGCATTAAATATGATAATGACGAATAGGTGCATAACCCCTAACTAACACACTCCCACACGTCACACCCAAACAATATTAATACCACGACCTGTATCAAAATGACAGATATCTCAGACAATGTTTAATTAGTATTTATATGTTTTCTGTGTTGCAATTTAAACTAAAAAGTTCTTCAAGCTTTTGTTCAAGTCAACGTTTTTCATTAAGTTCCTGCCTCTAGTTTCATTGGGACTTTTCAGTAAGTGTGAAAAGTAAAAGTTCAAAGGTTTCTTGATTGTTAAGAAGAGCAGGTTTCGGCAAAATAATGATTTTCAAGTTGTCCAACGATTGCTAAAAGCACCCAGAACACCCAAAAATGTTTGGCTGTTGATAAGTGCTGACATCACAACAAGGGGATAAAATGTGGCAGAGAGAACATGCGCATTTATGTGAAAACCATTCTGAAAAGCCAGATGTCCTCAAAAATTTAGAGGCCACTGAATCATTCCGGGCACCCAAGCACACCAGACACACCAACTAGAAAGTCCATAACCATTTCTCTCTCTGGGTTTGACATTATCATTGCTGATGTAGCATAAAGCTGACATTTGCAGCAATTCTAAGTTTAGAGTCTCCAGGTGAATTTATAGAAAGAACTTGGCTGCATCCAAGACACACTACAGGCAAAAAAGTGAAATATTTCTATTGAACGGCAATGTGTTAATTTACCCATAACAAATAGGATTGTTCCTACAGTAGTCCTGCAGTAACAGTGTGAGAAATGAGTTTCATTAAGTTTGCGCAATTGTATGAGCATTAGTGAGTGCTAATGTGTTCAGACAAAGTTTGTGCATTAAGTGAAATTAGATGCACAGATATAAATAAATATGTGCAGTAATAGTGTGTTCAATGTGACGAGTTAAGACTAAATAGGTGCAGCAAATTTGTTAACAGTTGTAGACTAAATTTGTGCTTTAGTAGTAGTAATAGGTTTAGCCTAACTATTAAGAGTACAGTATCTCCCCATTTTTACGCAGATCAGAAGTCGCGGATTCAGTCACACGCGGATTTTTTTGAAAACCGAACTCCACACTAACACGGAAGCTGCAAATATCCTTTCCGTTTTGCTTTTTTGTGGCAATAAATATATTTTTTCTGGATGTTTTCCAGCCGACCTGGAAGCACTTTTTTCGAATTCCATCCCAGGGTTGAGCCTCCGCACTCCAAGCATGATTTCTCCACAGTGCAAGCACTCAGACACTTCAAACTCCACAGTTCGATTGATCTCCAGGAGACCTTTCCAACTAGCCCTCATTTGTATTTTTAGCCCAAGTAGATCAGGGGTTATTCCCAAAAAAACATTCACCTCGCTGCGGTGTCCCAATACTTTTGACAAATAACCTTCCGAGTTTGACAGGCCAACCTATCTCGGCGGGGAATTTAAATCAAAACAGGTGAATATGGGTTTTCCTTTACATTTTCTTTAAGGGTAATGCATTAAACTGAGTTTTAAATGAAACTGAAGTGCTCTGGGAGCATAGTTGGGAGCGTTTTTAGGGTTTACACTATAAAAATAGGCATTTTTTCACTCTTGGAATGCAGCCCCTTAAAAATCAGGGGGTTACTGTAAAAGTGAGTTCTTAAGTGTTTAGACTAAATGTGTGAAGTAATAGTGTGTACAATAAATGTCTAACTAAATATATGAAGTGAGTGTTAATGAGTTTAAACTCAATGTGTGAAGTAAGTGTTAATGATTAAGACTAAAAGTTTAGACTCAATGGGTCGGTTTCTCTGACTGAAATTAAGCCTAGTTCTGGATTACATGGTGCTGTGAATACAGATGAAAAGAGTAGTCCAAGACTAGGCTTAATCCCTGTCTGGAAAACCAATCCAATACGTGCGGTGAGTGAGTGTTAATGAGTTTAGACTAAATGTGTGCAGTAAGTGTTAATGAGTTGAGCACCTGCTGATTTATTATGCAAAGTTTATTGCAGCTCTAATCAGATCCACCTGATTGGTGGATCTGGCTTCATTAACGCGATCAGGTCTTCTGGGACTGCAGGTAAAGTAGATGGCTATGTTTAGTTGTTTCAGTTGTTGGTAAATTGACTTGTAAATCATGTCCTGTTTCCGCAGTTTTGGCCTGTAGTGTTTTACATAAAGAACTGCATTACTCTGCTCTACAAAACGCATCGACGAAAGGCTAACAGCTCCTATCAATGTCCAAATGAAAGATGTAGAAAATAAACATTGTCCATTGCTGGAGGTTAATGGCTTGGTGTTATTTGGATACGGCATGTTCAGTGAGTGACCAGAGCCGCCTATAACCATAACCGAGTGTAATTGTGAGCTGCATTAATCACAGCATTGCTGTCAGCTATAAAGTTAATTGCATTAGTTTGAAGGTTGATCATACATCACTGTGCCGGGCAGTTAGCTCTCCATTCCTGCAGCACTGATGATAGCACAACTCCTTCTAATATCTGAAGTAGAGTACACACATTCCTGGTCTGGCACTACCCAGCTGCACTGTTGAGTAATTAAATCCTCCTTACTGCCAAGTCCCCAGGGCAACAAAACCTATAAAAATCAATGGAGGACGATGAAATGCTCTCTTAAGCCCAGAGCAAATATTACACAGCGTGTTGTCTAACCAAAACAAAAACTTTAGGTTCTCAGGGATTCACACTAGTTAGGTCTTTTTTTAGACACGTTGAACTGCAAACACTGTCTATGTTTGTTGGGAAATGATGGTGTGTGCTGACGAATGATGGTGTTTGCTGGAGAATGGTGAAGTTTGCTGCGGGACGATGGTGTTTGATGGGAGCATTTGCTTTGTGGTGTTTGATGAATGATGATGCTCCTTCGAGAATAATGGTGTTTAGTGCAGAACTGTGGTGTTTGGTGGAAATTTATGTTTTGTGTTATAGAGGGCAGTTGGGTGGCCTAGTGGTTAAGGCATCCGCCCTGCTACCAGAAAGTCCGGGTTCGATCCCCAAGACCGCTAGGCACCGCTGAGGTACCCTGAGCAAGGTACCGTCCCCACACA